>OX352253.1:7203152-7228152 GCA_947086465.1 Eupithecia exiguata
GAAAGCTCTACCTTGCCGGTAGTATGGAACTAAACTACCTATGTACCTACCTAAGACTTTGAAACTAGAAGTTATTGAATAAGCAAATAAGATAAAACACGATTGTAAGTTTATTTATTTTAATAGATAAGTCGTAATCTAAAAGATTTTGTGTAGAAAATCCCTAATCTCCTTTTTATAACTAAAATAATATTTTGGTAACATATTTATTAGTACCGCTACTCATCGCTAGATGGCGGTAGTCAACAGCCTCTTTTATACCTTTAACTTTCTTTATGAAATAGATATAGTGTGAAAATTAGTAGTTTAGGTAGAACACATTTCTTATAATTATCCTAGAAAAATATAGTCCTGATGGCAAAGAATAGGAACCAAACTATTTAACTACGACAGGTGCAGGCAAGGTATTTTGGACTTTAACGTAGTTGCCATACGGTGTACTTATGGTCGGAGGGCCGTCTGCGTATGGTTCATATACCACGTTTATATTTTTGTCCACTGCGGTGGTTGCAGCCACGGCCGCCCCATTTCTGCTCCAGCCGGCTGAAAATTAAATAAACTTCGTAAAGCGACATCTTTAACAAACTTCTGAACTAATTTAGCGTCATTATAGCTCATCTATGAGCAGTTTGCGAACTATTTTAGTTCTGCTAAACTTCGCTAGATGGCGTAAAAAGATACACATGTTGCACTCTCTAGATTCATCATCATCCAAAACCCTGATTTATACCATATTCCTCCCAAGGAAGTTCGGTCCACAGCTGGGTTACCCTGCCTGGGCTCAACTCTAGAATATTAGAATATTATGGATTGGTAAACAAATGAGTCTTACAATAGGCTGTGTGTTCTGGGGCTGGTTGTCCGTTGTGTATGTGCAGGTGTATCTCCTTGGAGGGGTGCGGGGGTGCCTCCCACGGCCCGTGGTGCGAGGGAGGGGGTGCTTCCCAGCCGTGGGCGTGATGCTTCTGGCCGAAGAGGGCGCCGAGCTGAAACATTCAATGACAATGGCAGGGGCGGCTTTACCTATAGTGCAGGGGGTGCAGTGCACCCGGGCGCCGGGTGTAAGGGGGCGCCTAGAGCCGCTCGCGACATATAGAGCCTCTGCTGTAACGCTCCGCGCGGAGCGGGCGCTCGGCTTCGGCGGCGCGCGGCGCCCCAGTGTGTGTGGAAAAACGGAGTGGGTGCGTAGCTAGCGGGGCTCTATGAAAATAGTTTTACGGTTGACGCTTTGATTATTGATCGGTAAATAATGTAAGGGTTGATGTCGAACGCGGTAGCAAAGCAAGCCGCACCACTTAGCGGCTCTCTGCTTGTTTGGTTTGAAATTTTAAGCAAAGTAAATATTATTGGCAAAGCTCTCCAAAAGTCAGACGCCTTATTGTCAGAAGCACTCAAAATGATCAATAATGCAAAAATAAAGTATTTCAGAACTTCGTAATGAGTCTGCTTTTGAGGAGCTCCTAAATAATGCAAAAATTATAGCGGAAGAAGAAGAGGAATGAATGGCGTTGAAGATTTTTGTATGAAGAGTGGCCCTAACATTTGTATGAAGAGTGGCCCTAACATTTGTACAAAATCTCAATCAAATCTAAGTCTAAATAAAATGTGATTTAGATACAGGTCAAAGAGGGAGGCTTCTTGTACTAAAAACGTTCAACCATGACCTGAAAGAGGTTTTATACCTCTCTAACTCAGGTTCGTTACCTCCTTGGTTTCTGTGCAAAATGAGGTTCTCGCCACATCAACAAAAAAAAAACTATGCGCGCTCTTTTCGTTCTCGGTGTAAATTATAGATTGGACCTGTTGTTTTTAGATTCCTTGTTAAATAAAACTGTTATGTACCGTTTTATTTAAGTTTTTGTTGTTACTGTTAAGGTTGTGTATAGTTTGGTACATGGCATGGGCACAGCATCAAGAACACCCTTTTCAGCCTCCTGCTGATTTCTTAGACAGGTATTTTTATGATGAAAATGAGCAATAAATAAATAATGCTGGACAACTCACACATCATCATCTAGCCCTAAGCTAAGCGGAGCAGTGTTATGGGTACTAGATATACTTATCCTGATATCCAGATATTGATACCAGATAACTAGCCTGATATAATTATTACAATACATTACATAGATAGATATTGTTATTATACATATAAATATCCAGAACACCTGGAAACAATATTTGTAGATCGTACAAACATTTGATTGGCCTGATGTCATTTTTCTAGTAATTAATTGTAGGTAGTGCCTACCTGTGATATTTTATTTTTAATAAACACTTTCTGAATCAGTAACATTTGTTTTTTCTGGTCGGCATGTGCTTCACAATATACATATACGGTAGGTACTCAAAGTCATCGAATCGGTACGTTGCCAGCCAACATGGAAACAGTAAACATAAATAAATTCATTAGAGCAATAGTAGAGATAGACATAGATTTTATTGTGCGGTGATGTTAGGGCCAAAGTCAAACCAAACCAGTCTTCAAACCCCTTTCCACACCTGCCCGCCCTCGCGCTCGTCAACGGCTTTTTATTTATGAGGCGGAGGATGAAACAATAACAGACGCAAAAACACACTTTAAGGTATATTTTTACTACCATCTCTTAGATACAGCAATCGCTACGTTCGACGAACGATTTGATCTTCTGAATGATAATATGCTACTGTTTCCTTTCTACAACAATTATAAGACTGGAAGGATTTGGACTCGGACAGAAAAAAGCACATTGTTATAATTTAGAAAATAGACCGCGCCGCTGGCTCTTCAGAATCTTCAGATGTGGAGAAGTCAGAGCTATTACTACTTACTTATTCCTAATAAATTAATTTGTGTGTTCCTGAATCTGTCGACATTGCTTAGAATTTACCTCACATTACCAGTCACAGTAGCACACAGTAAACGTTTTCAAAGCTGAAAATAATTAAAAACGACCTAAGATCAACGTGTCAACGTGTTCTTGAGTGGAGACCGCGACTCGGCAAACGTAGTGTAGGACGCCCTCCGACCAGGTAGGATGACGATTTGCGAAAGACTACTGGCAGATGCTGGATGCGGCAAGCTGAAGACAGGGCGCTATGACGCTCATTAGGGCAGGCCTATGTCCAGCAGTGGACTGATATAGGCTGATGATGACCTCGATTTACAAATTTTTTTTATTTTTTTATTTTTTTTAATTATTTTTATATTTATTTATTTATTTTAATATTATTTATCTTAGTATTGAACATAAAATAAAAATTAAAGTCCACTGCCTTTAATTTTTATTTTATGTTCAATCACATCAATCTCAGCTTTTGCTAATGCCAAAGCACGAAAAGTGACTTTTTTGTACTAATTATTACTTACTTATAAGAGCGTCCTGTAATGATTCGTTTTTAAATTAAATATTTTTGATATAACTACAAAGTTGTCCTTATTTATTCTTCTTCTTCCCCTTCTTTCCTAAAAAATACGTTTTACTGGTGTACAGACGGCAACAGGCCAATCTATCAAAACATGTCAAATTTTCTCAACTGATTTGAAGCTTCCTGGCAAGAAAAAAAAGTTAATTTTCAATGAAATATTTTTAACAGGTTTGGGTAAGCTGCTCTGTCGCCATGCTCATTGTAACTTCACAATCCAATCGAGTTTACTTAGTCTGTAGTCTGTTCTGTAGGCCTTTATTTCCTGGTTTCGTGACAAAACAACGATAATTAAGCTTACGGCAACGCATTCCAGCGAGATTCGGAGTTAGTCGATCGTGTTGTATTTTGACCGCGCATTTTGGAACAAGAGGGGGGCGCCAGGGGAATGATTGCACACGGGCGCTACATAGGCTAGAGCCGCCCCTGGACACTGGTAGTGTACAAGTATCAGGACGTTAGGTTCCTACTACACTTCACAGATCATCCACAAGCCAAGTCATGAACAAGAGGGGGGCGCCAGGGGAATGATTGCACACGGGCGCTACATAGGCTAGAGCCGCCCCTGGACACTGGTAGTGTACAAGTATCAGGACGTTAGGTTCCTACTACACTTCACAGATCATCCACAAGCCAAGTCATGAACAAGAGGGGGGCGCCAGGGGAATGATTGCACACGGGCGCTACATAGGCTAGAGCCGCCCCTGGACACTGGTAGTGTACAAGTATCAGGACGTTAGGTTCCTACTACACTTCACAGATCATCCACAAGCCAAGTCATGAACAAGAGGGGGGCGCCAGGGGAATGATTGCACACGGGCGCTACATAGGCTAGAGCCGCCCCTGGACACTGGTAGTGTACAAGTATCAGGACGCTAGGTTCCTACTACACTTCACAGATCATCCACAAGCCAAGTCGGTTGGCCGGGCTCGCCCGCTCGCGGCTTACAGTCAGATTCTTTATTGGTAACATAGCTAGAAACAGGTTTAAGTGTCCATCTGATAATACGTGGAGAAAACTGATCTGTAGTAGGTTAGGTACCTAGTTCCTCAATGTGCTCACTTTCTTGTAATCACGGTCGGTCACGGCCGTGAAGTCGTGAGTACCGTATGGTTATGCAACTGCCTAACCACAAGCCGCCGCCATGCGTCGCGTTGTAATCACCTATTGTTGTAGAGTAAGTAGTTACAATACTTTCGGTTGTTCAATGAACTAACTTCAAATAATGACGAATTCCGCGGAGAAAGTGACTTTCTTCGTGTGTAAGGGGGATGGCATGTGTGCGAGCGAGACGGCGCGTGGCGAGTCCCGTTAGTGCTAGGCCAGCGAGCGATAGCGAAAGGGGTCTGTGGTCCACTTTACAGTTTACTGATGAGGACACGAGTGGCTCGCGGAGCTTCCGCGAACATTACATACCTACGTCTAACAAGAAATTGGTAGTCTAATGGGTTTATTCCGGAAATCCCCACAGCCATCCCCCACGTGGGGGATTACCGGATTTTTTCCTGAAATCCCCCAAATCAAATTGATCAGTCTCGTGGGGGATTTCAGGAAAAAATATTTCGGAAATCCCCCACATAGCTTGACCCTTAAAATAAATTAGATCGTAGTAACCTTTAACTCGTCTCCGCTGGCTGCTATAGTGGCGGACCGCTCACCTCCACAATGGGAGGTTTTCCAAAGGGCAATTAAAGAAAATGTAGTTCATAAAAATGCAATAGATGGCGCTGGCGAGACCATATGTATCTGACGATTTTGCCGAAATGACTGTGACAGATTTACACTTGCTTTCAAATTGATACTTACTTTCAAATTGACACTTACTGCCAGAAGTGACTAATAGATCAAATTAATGTTGCTTCTGTAAAACATTACCCATAAGAAACCTCGTAGCTTTTTGCGGCTTCTTGCTAAGGAATGTGAACTGCAGTCACCACAACAAAGTGACGTGAATATCAAAAAGGAATGTGACAGGAGACTACAGCATCCAGCCAGAAAGGCCCACCACAGATAACTGCTTGCTCCTTAGGTCACCTCATCAGGTGCTTCTGTTCTGTTTCCTATCTCATGATGCGGACAATGCAAATGTTTGGCCGTTCTATTCTAACCAAGGTATACAGTTATGCCGGACACACAACATTATCTACTTGCCCCAGAGGTAGCAGCTCTTGCGTTACTACGGTTAGGTAAAGGTTTAGATTAGATACTCGTACTGATTCAATGTAATATTAAAAGTCCCGCAACAAGTTTTCGCAGATCTTAACACACTTTTGTTCCGCGGAGAGAAATGAACTCGAAGCCTCTTGCGTCGTAGGCAGACCTTGGTCCCCTGCGCCACCGAGGTCGTCATAGTAAACAAGAGTCAGGGTCTAACAGAACACCACCTCGCCAGACATGGCGCTAGGGAGTCCGCCTCAGTCCAGCGTTGTACAAGCATAGGCTGATGATGGCCTACCTTGAGTGCGCCGGCCAGCAGCAGCAGCTTCAGGATGAGCGTGGCGACGGCCAGCGTCTTGAAGCCGACCAGCGCGGCCAGCACGGCCCACGTGCTGGCCGCACCCAGCTGGAAGATGACCGGCAGGAGCCCAGCCACCAGTTTCTTGAAAGGACGACCGAACGTGCGACCTGGAACATTCACAATCAATTCAAATAATTCATTTTGAAACGAAACCAGGATAATTTCCTGTTTGCTAAATGCTAACAGGTTTGTGAGTTGAAGTGAAATGTTTGGCCAAAGTAAACCGAAACCACGGAGGGGCTCGGCCTGAACCTTACACACATATCAATCGGACACTTACACTACACATGTCATAAAGAAACATTTCACACTAACACATGTATAGGCTACTCACACAGACTACTCTAGCCAGATCTAGCCCTGCCCCTAACCACAATGAGTGAAGCGCGGACACCACAACTGGACAGCATTTATTCTTACTGAGACACTTACAGAGAAACCCTTGAGATGTACACCCAGACGTCATTCTTTCCAGATTCCAAAAAACGCGTGCGAAGCCGCGGGCTTAAGCTAGCGTCTTGTCAAGCAATACCTATATGTATATAAAAATATAATAATTACATTGATATCGCGCTGGAGGAAAGGACCTTTTTAGGGTTCCGTACCCAAGGGTAAAAACGGGACCCTATTACTAAGACTTCGCTGTCCGTCTGTCACCAGGCTGTATCTCATGAACCGTGATAGTTAGACAGTTGAAATTTTCACAGATGATGTATTTCTGTTGCCGCTATAACAACAAATACTATAAAACAGAATAAAATAATGGTTAAGGGGGCTCCCATACAACAAACGTGATTATTTTGCCGTTTTTATAGAGAATGATACGGAATCCTTCGTGCGCGAGTCCGACTCGCACTTGGCTTGTTTTATTCTATATTAAGCGGTGATTGTAATGAAAGTTCATCGGCAGATGGTAAGTGTAAAAGAATTTTGAAATAATTGAAAAAAATTTATTTAAAAAGTAAATTTTATTTATTGTATCTTGTGTATCAGTTTATTTATAATATTTTTTTTTTTTTTTAATTCTCGAATTTAAAAGAGCTAATTAATTAATCCGTGTCGGTCGTTACTGTTGGCTGTCGTTAGCGCCGCTCGTTATTGTGAGCGAAGTGAGACGACCTCAAGGTCGCGGCGCCGCCCCGGTACTAACGGAAAATATTCGGAACGATTTATATTACGGAGAAGTAAATATTTACTTAATGTTTGATAAGGATCATTACCGAAACAAAGCAAAGTACCAGCACCTGGTGCGATAAAATGTACTACACTTTGTCCGTAAACATAACAACAACATCCAAGACGAGATCTAGAAAACTTTGACGATCTCTGTGGCGCAACGGGGGAAGGTCCACCTGCGGCGCAGGATGTTGCGACTTCGATTTCCGCCTCGAGACAAGACAAGCCCTAGAGGTCAACCTTAGTTGGGGTCGTGGACCGGCTGTGTAAGTACTCGATCGAAAAGACTTAGTTCTGCAGCGTATGCAGTCAATAAAATCCGTCATCTCACAGACGTCTAGACGGATACATCTAGACTTGTTTATTTCAGCTACTTCCACAGTATTATGTCTTATGGTATATTGCTGCGGGGGAACGCTGCAGATATTAACACCGTATTTGTGCTGCAGAAGAGGGCTGTTCGTGCAATCTGTAATATGGGTCCCAGACTTCGATCAAAAATAAGGAGTTCGCGGCCTCCCCCGTAGATACCTAGAGCCTTACAAAAATGTCACTCAAAATTGGGTTCGTTTTGTTTTGACGCAGACAGTTTGCGCAGAGCCTGACAAGTTTTTTCCATACGGAACAAGAGATTGGTGGAGTCGAATTCATTTTATTTTATTTTGTAAGTAGGTAGGTACCTACCTGAGAATTATATACCTACCTACTCAGTTTATTTTCTATAAGGATTAATTAACAGAATTCAGGTAAAGATAACGAATCATTTATTGATGAAACTATAAATTGGTGTCTCAACAGTAGGTATTTATACAAAAGGGTCATTTCAGACATACAATAATTTAAACTTACAATACAATTTCAGGCAGGCACTCTAGATTAAAAAGAACTGGTTCCTGTCTGCGGCTTTGCACGATTTTTTTTTCGGGAAAAAAATAAACGTTTTATAAATTCATACTTCTGGTAGGTAGGTAAGAACCTAGTCTTTCTTTTATTAGAGAGTCTACGCAAATGAAATTTTAGGGCGGGCCAACTAGTTATTTTAAAAATCATCAACTAGTAATATTAAACTTATTTTTATGAAAAATATATTAATACATACTATAAATGAAAATTTTTTTTAGAAGAAATAGCCTCTCCATTTATCAATTTAGAACAAATTTAATATTTTAACATAGGCAAACCAAACAACAATATTTTATGCTGATTTCACAAGTATATGACTCACATCTCAATATACGGGTACAAAATATATATAAACTTACTGAAAATAAGAAATTCCATCCTTTTTCAGCACTTTGGACGAGTGATTCTTGCATTTTTTGTACGAGCACTTACCCATGCTTTTTGTTTGAACGCTAAAATGACACTAGTTGAAAAGCTTTCCTAACATGTCAAAATGTTCCTCTTTTGCTACTGAAGGTTGTGGGCTGCGCATTGTGAATCTAAGGGGGGCCGGCGAAGCCGGAAATTTTTGATCGAAGGTCCCAGAGAATCCCTGCGTGATAAATTCAAAGAAATAAACATAATGACAGTCCCCTGTCAATATATTTATGAAAAGTTATTATACACTAATAAAAATATCAAATGCTTTCCTAAAAATAGCGATATACATAATATAAACACTAGAAATAAACATAAACTCGCTGTGCCCACAACCAGGCTTCACAAGATTAATGTATCTTTTAAAGGGTAATGTATACGCTTCTACAACAAAACTACTAGTGAGTTGCAAAATCTATCAATAAATAAATTCAAACAAATTGTCAAAACCTTTCTGTGCAAAAAGGCTTACTACAAAATATCAGATTATTTAGAAAATAAAAAAGCTTGGGACGGGTTTTGCTCCAACTCGAAAAATAACAACTAACAGGCTAAAGGTTTCTTAGTCGCTTCTTTACTTTAGTCTACATACCGAAGCGACAGAAATCAAAAGACCACTTTATTTCCGTGTCAGTGTTGACCTTTTCTAAGTGTACATTTTTGTATTTATGGAAATAAAGAATTTTTGATTTTGATGTTGACTTTATGTACCTGCGCGTGCGCGTGCCTCGCCACAGGTATATCTTCCTAACGTCCAGTAGGTTCCTACAGCCTGACATACATACATACATACTGGACATGTTGCACCACTGCCTATCTATGTATGTACCTACGTAGTGTATGCGCGCCGCGGTTAGAGATCGGCGCGCGCGTTTAAATCTTTTGTGCGGAAATTTTGTCATATAAATCGTGTATGTAAGTAAGGTCTGTGTGATTTTGTCATATAAATCGTGTATGTAAGTAAGGTCTGTGTGATTTTGTCATATAAATCGTGTATGTAAGTAAGGTCTGTGTGATTTTGTCATATAAATCGTGTATGTAAGTAAGGTCTGTGTGATTTTGTCATATAAATCGTGTATGTAAGTAAGGTCTGTGTGATTTTGTCATATAAATCGTGTATGTAAGTAAGGTCTGTGTGATTTTGTCATATAAATCGTGTATGTAAGTAAGGTCTGTGTGATTTTGTCATATAAATCGTGTATGTAAGTAAGGTCTGTGTGATTTTGTCATATAAATCGTGTATGTAAGTAAGGTCTGTGTGATTTTGTCATATAAATCGTGTATGTAAGTAAGGTCTGTGTGATTTTGTCATATAAATCGTGTATGTAAGTAAGGTCTGTGTGATTTTGTCATATAAATCGTGTATGTAAGTAAGGTCTGTGTGATTTTGTCATATAAATCGTGTATGTAAGTAAGGTCTGTGTGATTTTGTCATATAAATCGTGTATGTAAGTAAGGTCTGTGTGATTTTGTCATATAAATCGTGTATGTAAGTAAGGTCTGTGTGATTTTGTCATATAAATCGTGTATGTAAGTAAGGTCTGTGTGATTTTGTCATATAAATCGTGTATGTAAGTAAGGTCTGTGTGATTTTGTCATATAAATCGTGTATGTAAGTAAGGTCTGTGTGATTTTGTCATATAAATCGTGTATGTAAGTAAGGTCTGTGTGATTTTGTCATATAAATCGTGTATGTAAGTAAGGTCTGTGTGATTTTGTCATATAAATCGTGTATGTAAGTAAGGTCTGTGTGATTTTGTCATATAAATCGTGTATGTAAGTAAGGTCTGTGTGATTTTGTCATATAAATCGTGTATGTAAGTAAGGTCTGTGTGATTTTGTCATATAAATCGTGTATGTAAGTAAGGTCTGTGTGATTTTATTGCACTTCATCGATTATTTAATTAGATACGTTACATATTATTATGTATGCACCAGATTTCTTATATGATTTAGGTTTATTGATGCTTTTACAAAAGCGAAAAACCGACTTCTGTTCTTTTTAGGGTTCCGTACCCAAAGGGTAAAAACGGGACCCTATTACTAAGACTTCGCTGTCCGTCTGCCGTCTGTGCGTCTGTCCGTCTGCCACCAGGCTGTATCTCATGAACCGTGATAGTTAGACAGTTGAAATTTTCACAGATGATGTATTTCTGTTGCCGCTATAACAACAAATACTAAAAAACAGAATAAAATAAATATTTAAGGGGGCTCCCATACAACAAACGTGATTTTTTTGTCGTTTTTATAGAGAATGGTACGGAACCCTTCGTGCGCGAGTCTGACTCGCACTTGGCCGGTTTTATTTAAGTTTTGCGGGACAAATAGTAATCCCACAGCCTACCTATATGCATACAGTCGTGCGACGAAGGTTTGTTGACAGGGTAATAGTGCGGGGGGCGGGGGACGAGGGGGGACCGCACTTGCATACATCCACCGCCTTAGTAACTCCCTCCATATTTTTGAGGGATGACCGTCTGGTCTGACACATGTTATTTGATTTTGTAGTTTGTCAAACTTTTTAATTTTCTATCAAAATGTTTTATACGAAGTAAGCCGTTGGAAATTGCAACTCATCAATGATCATCTTTTAATTTTAACAAATTTTTGCGCTTCCATCAATGTCCGCGCGCGCACGCGGATTCATTCTTATTAATATTTACTCCTGGGTTTCATCGTTTTCGACTAAACTCGAGGGTTTCATTTATGAACATCGGGCTATTTTTAAAATCCAAGATGGCGGATTAATTTTTATTTATCTTTTATTCATAGGTATCGTTTTCGACTAACTCGAGGGTGATAAATATGAACATCGGGTTATTTTTTCAATCCAAGATGGCGGACTAATTTTTATTAATATTTTACTCACGGGTATAATTATTTGTCAAAGTGATCCAAAGTGGAGTATGACACTGGAAAAAGTTAAAGAACATAGGTACCCGACGAACCTATAATACCTGCAAGCGCGACAATTTTTTCTTTTGGACAGTTTTTTGTTATGGTTTTCAAATGATTCATTCGGGATAATTAAATAGAAAATAATACGATATAAATGAGTAAAATTTGAAATAACTATCCGCCATCTTGGAATTAAAAAAATACCGCATATTCGTAAACTACACCCTCGAGTTAGTCGAATAAGATACCAATGAGTAAAATTTGAAATTAAAAATATCCAGTGGGTGAAGCCAGTGGGTGCACGGGTCACGGGTCGATTTCTCCTTAGAGTACCTAACTAAAGACTTCAAGTCGCTGAAGACGCTCGTGATTCAAGTATTTACTCTACGTAAACTTGATGCAGTGGGGCCACGAACCTACGATTTTAACTATGACTGGTAGAGTCCCACTAAGCAGTGGAACCACGAACCCATGATTTCAGGGATAGTGGGACCACGAGTAATAGTGGTACAATCCCAGTGGGACCACGAGTCGCGACCCCCACCATCTTGCATTTGCAAAAACACCATGTATTCGTAATCTATGCACTCAACTTAGGCGAAAACGCCTTCCAGGAGAAAAATGTAAAACAAAATCCGCCATCTTGGATTTGAAAAATCACCAATGTTCGTAGGTAATGTTGATGACGATATTCACCTAAAATAAATAAATAAAGGTTTTCATTTGAAACTAGCATAGTGACAACCCTGGCTTAAATACGCCGTCGCATCACTTGTCGACATGTACCGCGATATGAAAGGCGTCGGCCTACTGTATGTTATGTTTATACTGTGGTAATCCTTTGGGAATACAATACAAATGATCACCCCAGACCCGGAATCATTATCTTTGTATCTATCTGTGTGGGAAGCTACATGCCTCGACACACTTGCGTCTTGCCTCTTCCTAGAACATCCGTGAGGACTGGTGCAGTGGCAGATTTGGCCGAAGATCTCAAGCGGAGGCGCAAGTATGCAGGTCAGGACCGGTCTCGACAGAGGAGGCTCTTCGGTTTTTTTTTAAATTATCTGATTGTCTGGTCGAAGCGATGCGTGACCCGAGAGCTAGAGAGTATCTGTCGCAGCGCATCAGTATTGCATAAGCATTACAGGGGAGCAATGCAGACAGCGTCTTGGGGAAGCTTCCGAATGGTAGGTATTGATGTGGGTCACTTGAGCTACCTGTAGATTGTCTGCAACAGTCTGCAGTTGGCTATATTGTTTGACTTGTAGATACTAATTCTAATTTGCTTCTAATATTCGATTGTAATTCTCAATGTCAATAAAGATTATCTACCTCTACAAAAACCTAAAGAATTATCGAAATGAGCTCACAACACAATTGACGGAGAAATTTGCCAGACCGCAAGCATAAAGCCGAACATAGAACCTCTTACTTTTTTCGAAGTTGTCGTCGGTTGAAAATGGTCTCAAACGGAAGTGAACAAACACCTCAGGAGGTCCACTAATGGGTTTCTTTGCCGCGCCCGCGCCGCCGGGGTTTACTCTGATCTATTTATAGCAAAAACTACGCAAATACTCGGACAGTCGGTCAGTCGGAGACAACAAACCGATCAAACAGAGCGATGGCTTTAATGCAGAGAAACTGACGACGGCATCGGTCGGAGTCGGAGATAATGCAAATACGAGACAAAAACGTTTCTAGGACGCGAACGCGGCGCGCGCGCGGGCCAGAGACCAGAGACCTAGTGCCACAGATTAGGTAATGTTAGTTCGCATTCGCCAGTATCTGCAGCTGCGCTCTCATCATTACCCGACTTCAGGCACGGCAGGGGTTGAAGACCCTATCGAGAACCAAACGTTATTAGCGAGCGGAGCGAGCCGCGACAAATGAGTGGTTTTGCTAGTTTTGGTGTATTTTTTAACGATGGCAATCTTAAATGGTTCAAGTTGGGACCATGGGCAAAGATGCGTTTGTCATGTGCAAGTAAAGCAAGCCGTGAATTTTTTTTTATCTGCCATCAGAGGTCGGCCAGAATGGAAATATATTAACGGCGAGCGGCGCGAGCCGCGAAAATTAAGTAGTCTCGTTACATTTTTTTACAGTGCTCAGCCAAGTGACTGTCTGACAAACGAGGCAAGATAGAGACATACAAAAGAGGTCAAGAACGGGGCAACCGTGACAATTATCGGTTATCGTTCATTGAGTTATAAGTACTAGGCAGGTGCGTAAGAAATAGTACTTCAGTTATCGTTAGATTTTTATATTATTTTTTAGCAAATGTGGCAAAGTGACCTCAAGCGGGGGTCAAGCTCTAAACCATATTAAATTCAGTAAATTCAATTTATTCACCATTACATTATCACTAATGTTGGCATGTCAATTATATACAAAGAATAATCGTATTTCTAAGTTTTATAATAAGTATGTACAAAAATAAGCATAAAATATAAACAATAAAGTATCCCAATTATAAACTAGCAAATGAACATGTTTAAAACTCGTTATTACTATAAAATGGATTACATTCCAAAAAAAATCTTTATCTTTGCTTTAAATTCCTGAAAAGGAAGTTCAGTTATTTCTATTGGTAATTTGTTATATAAATCAAGCTTCAGGTTTAATTAAACCAAATACTCTTTATGTGTTTTTACCAGTCTAGTTGTAGGTACGTACAATTTTTCTTTATTTCTTGTGTTGTAGCTATGCATGTCCATCTTTTTAGGTATTTCATCTTTTATCTTATATTATTTCTAGTAGGCTATTGAATATGAACAATACAATCACAGTTAAAATTTTAGTTTTCTTGAAGTGCTTTTACTGAGGTTAATCTATGTAGGCCATGTATAATGCGCAATCATCTCTTCTGACAAATGAGAACTCTATGTATTTCTGAAACTTTACCAAAAACGGATATAGCATAACTAATTATGGAATTACAATAGGCATTATTAATAGATATGAGTTTTCTTATCTAAAATAGGTTTCAATTTAATGAGAGCATAATTTGCGCTAGCTAATCTTTTACAATTATACACTAATGTGACTTTTAAAAGATAATGTTGAGTCTAATGTACCTACAACATAAAAACTTCACTTCGTTACTCTAACAATTGATTATTTTAGTTGAATAGGTAAATATTGTATTCTTATTGGCATTCAAAATTATGCCACTATCCTCAAACCACTGCTTTAAACTAGCCACCACCCTATTGCTTCTCGTTTTAACAGTGTCGACTCTACAATCTCTTACCCCAACATGGGTATCGTCAGCAAAAATAGAGTGCCCATTCTGGTAGACAGTTTGTTAGGTCATTGACATAGACACATATCAGGAAGAGCAGAGGACCTAATACGGAACCCTGTGGTACACCTATATCACTCACTTCCTCATCCGACTTTACATTATTAACTTTAACAACCTGAACTCTATTTTATAGATAGGATATAAAGATTTCGAGTTCCATGTTGTCGAAACCATAAAACTTAAGTTTGTGGATAAGTATGTCATGTCGTAAACAGGCAAAAGCTTTGGATAGGTCACAGAAAACACTAGACACCTTCTGCGACCTATCCATAGCCTCCAGTATAAAGTATACTGTTTTTTGGATAGCCATTACGGTAGATCTTTTCTTTCTGAAGCCAAACTGAGATTCTTGAAACAATTTATTGGATTCAAAATAATTGACTGTTCTTGTTTTTATTGTGGTTTCTAGTATTTTAGACAAAACTGGCAGAATACATACAGTTCTATAATTTCCAAGATCCGTATTATCTCCCTTTTTGTACAGGGAGATTATTTTACCTAATTTAAAACAATCTGGGGAAAACCCCCTGAGAAAAACATATATTAAATAATTTTAAAATCATAACAAGCATGTCATCATCACATAAGCTCCTTAATTGTTTTAGTATCCATGTCATAAATATCTTGCGATGATTTACTTTTGTTTTAGTATCCATGTCATAAATATCTTGCGATGATTTACTTTTGTTTTAGTATCCATGTCATAAATATCTTGCGATGATTTACTTTTGTTTTAGTATCCATGTCATAAATATCTTGCGATGATTTACTTTTGTTTTAGTATCCATGTCATAAATATCTTGCGATGATTTACTTTTGTTTTAGTATCCATGTCATAAATATCTTGCGATGATTTACTTTTGTTTTAGTATCCATGTCATAAATATCTTGCGATGATTTACTTTTGTTTTAGTATCCATGTCATAAATATCTTGCGATGATTTACTTTTGTTTTAGTATCCATGTCATAAATATCTTGCGATGATTTACTTTTGTTTTAGTATCCATGTCATAAATATCTTGCGATGATTTACTTTTGTTTTAGTATCCATGTCATAAATATCTTGCGATGATTTACTTTTGTTTTAGTATCCATGTCATAAATATCTTGCGATGATTTACTTTTGTTTTAGTATCCATGTCATAAATATCTTGCGATGATTTACTTTTGTTTTAGTATCCATGTCATAAATATCTTGCGATGATTTACTTTTGTTTTAGTATCCATGTCATAAATATCTTGCGATGATTTACTTTTGTTTTAGTATCCATGTCATAAATATCTTGCGATGATTTACTTTTGTTTTAGTATCCATGTCATAAATATCTTGCGATGATTTACTTTTGTTTTAGTATCCATGTCATAAATATCTTGCGATGATTTACTTTTGTTTTAGTATCCATGTCATAAATATCTTGCGATGATTTACTTTTGTTTTAGTATCCATGTCATAAATATCTTGCGATGATTTACTTTTGTTTTAGTATCCATGTCATAAATATCTTGCGATGATTTACTCTTGATACGAATAATTTTTAAAAATTCAATTTTCGAAATCATATCAAAATTTCACTTTAGTAGTCGGCGGGTTGTGAAGGTAAGTATCACATTTGTCTGTAGTTACACCTAGGTTAGAGGTCAAGCTACGTGCATAGTCAACCAGAAGGAACAAAATGTTATTAGTGAGCGAATAGAATCGCGCCAATTTAGCGGTCTCGGTAGATTTTCCGTCGGGGTTTGGTCAAGTGACCTCGCAGATTAAGTGTTTGTTATTTCTAAATTGTTTGTGATATTTGTTGCGATAGTTAGATTGATGGAAAGTAAAAACTGTCTGAAGCGAACCTGCAGCCCACACACGACAGATTAACGTTTCAACAGCGCTCAATCTAACTTGGACTGTGTTATGCAGAAAGCAGCCATATGCCACTTTTTCCAAAAATGAATTAGGTATCCCCTTTTTCCTTTCTCAACAGCCGATACAAAGCCTGGAACTGGTAGGTGGCTCACTCGGCTAGTCTTTACCACTCCTACTGTCATCATTTTATACAAAGCCTGGAACTGGTAGGTGGCTCACTCGGCTAGTCTTTACCACTCCTACTGTCATCATTTTATACAAAGCCTGGAACTGGTAGGTGGCTCACTCGGCTAGTCTTTACCACTCCTACTGTCATCATTTTATACAAAGCCTGGAACTGGTAGGTGGCTCACTCGGCTAGTCTTTACCACTCCTACTGTCATCATTTTATTTCCATTTCGGGCATTTGCCACTAGCAAATCTTCTTTTTGTTTTCTTTTGTTTTTTCTAATTGCCACTCCTCATCATCACCACTTAGCCCCTTCCTTTGGACCTCTGAGGAGCTCAGACGCGTTTTTAGCGCGTATTCAAAAATGTAGGTTTCGGCGTTTTTTGTTGTTGCTGTGGGTAGCCATTATCAACGTGTAATAGAAGTTAACAGCTACCTACCTACGCCCAGGGTAAACTCTAGTTTGCGTTGAGGTGTTTAAAGTTAACAGCTATAAACGATCCTCAAGCTGTGAGTCGGCTCAATATTTTGGGGGGGGTTTGAATCCCAAAACACCCCCCCCCCTCCTACGCCCCTGGCCCTTATGTTTATCGTATCATAAATTGCAGTATGCATTCAAACAAACGCTCTCATAAACTGTTCCATTTTCAAATTCTTTCGATTGGCATCATAGAAGTAGGATGATTTTTTTTTGACATTTAAGTCGGTTCGATTCCCAGACGAAGCAAGTATTTTTTAGGAAATCTACGAATGCAGAATTACTAACTTTTAAAAGTAACATAAAGTCTTCTTTCAGCAAAATACCCTATCTACGATATTTAAGGTACTTCCCCTTCATGTCCCATAAGTTTGGGACGCCCTGTATATATATTAAGATAGAATAATTCCATAGAAGAGACACGATGCGAGTAGCCTCGGAGCAGATCACGCGGACAGTGACTCCACAAGAACACGGTCGAGTGCGCGGAATGTCCTGCGCACCCGCATTCCACCTCGCTTTCTCGCCGAATGCGCAGAACGTTACGTGTGGAGTGGTACCGCGACTACCGTAACATTACTTAAACAGTAATAGACTGCGTAACTTCACCTATCTGTAGAACACATCTACCTGCTACCATCTGCGGACTGCGCACGCGACCAGGAACGCAATTCTCGCAATATATCTACTCGATAAATAAAGCAAGAACTGTCAAAATATCGTGTGATTGCTTCGAATCAAACAAGCGTATTCTCAACATCTGCAATTCGATATTTATCGAGGGCTTTTCTTCAAAAAGTTGCTCGATACGCAACGAGTGGTCCCAGGCACTCGTTCGCATTTCTCGAAGAGTGAGAAGGCAGAACATTGCTCGGCGCTCACTCATTATTGCCAGATCTACTGATTTTATAAAAGATCTATCTGTTTTTTGAACAGTCTAGTGATTTATTCCTCAAAATTCAGAAAAACTCGCTTTTTTTTTAGGAAGATCTCGTTACAATAAATCACAATTATAATTCAACTTTTAATCTTATTGTGATATGTATCTACAATAAGTGACCACTTTGCTTCAGGTCAAATGCTACTTGTAACCTACTTGGAATTTATAACGTTTTGCTTCATCCATATTTGAGTAGGTATAGTTTTTTATTAGTACTTTTATTAAACAATCTTACCGCCTACCATTGGAAATAATCTGGTATGCCCATCCTCAATTTTCGAAGGACTACGCAACAGCAACATTTTTAACAAATTGTCTATGATAGAAATATCGAAGAGTGCACGAGAATGCAGTTTTTCTCGGAACTCGATATTTTATCGGAGGCTCGATACTTATCACTTGATATTCTATCCCGTGATACTGCGTATCACTGGATAAAATATCACGTGATACTCAGAATTGGCCCCCAGGTGAACGGTCTGGCGCATCGCGCGCCCGCGCGGCGGCGACGACCATCGCACCGGTGCAACTATATTGGTTTTCGTGCAAACGATAATCTTAGACAAGCGATATAATAACTCGCTCTGCACGAACATGCATAATGGAAGTTCGATTTCCCTTTTCCGAGTAGGCCTCAAGGTCTGGCGCGGCCGACTACTTGCACCGCCGATACGTACTTACATGAAAACTAAACTCTGTACCATCCAGTATGATCTGATCAGCACAGGCAGAGCACAGCTGGCAGCGCACATGCCTCTTCCTAACAAGGAGCGTTTTGTCAAAATCACCACGCTCACTTAGCAGGCGGCTTGGTGGCCGCAGTGTAGCTGATAATCACCACGCTCACTTAGCAGGCGGCTTGGTGGCCGCGGTGTAGCTGATAATCACCACGCTCACTTAGCAGGCGGCTTGGTGGCCGCAGTGTAGCTGATAATCACCACGCTCACTTAGCAGGCGGCTTGGTGGCCGCGGTGTAGCTGATAATCACCACGCTCACTTAGCAGGCGGCTTGGTGGCCGCGGTGTAGCTGATAAATAATTATTTGTATTCAATTGACAAACAATCCGACATCTACTAAATTTCGGACATATTAATAATCTAACGAAATTAAATTCAATGTTTCTGTTACTACCTATGTCTGAAAATGAAGTTAAAAGGGAAATTCTGGGTTAAAAATACTAAGTGAGACAGAAGGCTGTATCAACATGAAAAGACTTCAAAAATACTAAGTGAGACAGAAGGCTGTATCAACATGAAAAGACTTCAAAAATACTAAGTGAGACAGAAGGCTGTATCAACATGAAAAGACTTCAAAAATACTAAGTGAGACAGAAGGCTGTATCAACATGAAAAGACTTCAAAAATACTAAGTGAGACAGAAGGCTGTATCAACATGAAAAGACTTCAAAAATACTAAGTGAGACAGAAGGCTGTATCAACATGAAAAGACTTCAAAAATACTAAGTGAGACAGAAGGCTGTATCAACATGAAAAGACTTCAAAAATACTAAGTGAGACAGAAGGCTGTATCAACATGAAAAGACTTCAAAAATACTAAGTGAGACAGAAGGCTGTATCAACATGAAAAGACTTCAAAAATACTAAGTGAGACAGAAGGCTGTATCAACATGAAAAGACTTCAAAAACCTTCAAAGCCTCATCTGCCTCTATCAGTCACTTATTCGCAATGTTATGGAGTGTAGGTAATGCAGTAGCTCGGTCTCCTTTCTACAAAGTGCTTACTGAGCGCCGCCGAAAGAATCCAGAGAAGGTTTGTCAGGGTATTGGGTACAGGTGTGGCATACATCGAACTCTACCATCATATGAGCAGAAACTTAGTCGATTCAATTTCATTAGAAGCCCATTGTCACAACATTTTACATTCGCAATTAAATCTAGGAGATGTTAGAAAGAGAACCTCCTCATAAAATAAGCTTGACCGGCTTTGACCTAACCCAGTGAAGTGAAGTGAGCGCCGGCGCGCCGGCCGCCGCCGCCGCCGCGCGCCGGAGCGTGCTCTTGAATAACCACTCTGCATACAACTAACCCACTCCACTCTGAACTGAACATAAGTAGGTCATACTCAAATAATAACTTATGAATTGCTGCCTACTTGTATTGGTCATATTTAGTGGGTTTTACAAAGTAGCCCTCAAAACGTTACTGGGGCAAAATCATAATGACCTACCATATACCTAATTAGTGAGAGAAATATTTCACCTAACATTATACATTATAATATGCGAATGCGAGAGATCCAACATCCAAGCTTATTTGATAGGTGACGTGAACCTCTATTTTAGGCGAGATTTTAGGGAAACCAAATAGACATTCACTAGTCTGTCAACTCAGACGGTGATGACTACAATAGGCTAAGGTATCAATGACTCGTGCACGTCATTCAATCCTATTCAGCTTTCTCCTAATTATTACAAACGAGAATGAGAACGCTACTCGGATACTTGGAACCTTCTTACTGCCTTATGCAATGTGAAGAGAATTACCTACTAGCGTACCTACCTACCTAGTTAAACAAGGTGGAACAAGCTAAAGTGGGAGGAGGGGTAAGCAGGTGGATAGGTGCAGGCCTGAATATTCTAAATAAACAAATTTAGTGAACACAGATAACACTCCTTTCCTTTATTAATACAATACAAGCAATCCCCACGCGCTGCGCGCTGAGATCGCAGCTCGGTGGAGGGTGGATATGTCTCCCTGCAGGAGGGACGTGATGACGTGCTAGTATGTAGTAAGAAGATCGGCAGTAGGTCCTTACAGTAGATAGCGATAGACAGACTGAAACCCTTACCTTCGGACATCTCTTGCGGTTCCACAACTGCGGCATCCTTACAGTTAATATCACTTTGGTTCACATTTAAATAAGCTTCATTAACACTATCCATATTTTTGGTTTGAGCGTCCACTATTCTAGAGCTTGCGTCCCGCGGGGCCCCGTGAGCCCCGCGCAGGAGGAAGACTATAAACAAACAAACGAAACTCCATTGAGTTTTTCTATAATGTGAGCCTATTAGCAAAATGTGAAAACACGGGATAAACCACTTTATAATTTCTCTCAGATCCATGTTTGTCACTTGTCGTTAGATTTTTGTAAATCGCGGGAAGTTATAGAAAAGTGAATGGAACGTCATTGCGCGCCGATTCCAAATTCAAAACTGTCCGGTCGCGGCCGCGTCGCGGACAGAGCGCGCCATTTCTTCTTTCACCCGCGCAAAGGAGGATCTTTAAACAATCTACATAATTATTATGTACACTACCTAGATATTGCACCTCCTTGCTCCGCCCGTTAACTCCCAACCACACCGCGCGCAGCTGGTGTCTGTCTGTGATCTCAAAACGTCAATGATTCAAATGACTTTCTTTCATCACATTGTTATTCACATCCTGACCGATTTCCTGAGTTTGGTAAAAGCGCAACGTTTAGTGAAAATTGGAAAGTTAACTTCCTTTTACGTTGTTTTGTGTTTTTCTTTAGCAATGTTTGCTTTCTTTGTTAGGTACTTCTTTGTTAGGTACTTTGTCAAGTTATTGTGGATTATGTAAATTATTAGCTACCTGAGTGATCTTCGCTGACTTGCTAGCATTCAGGCGTGGACAAAGAAGTCATTCGAGTGACAATTTGGTTAAACAAAACCGTGAACAAGACTGAGAAGCTTAGATTATGTCTAATCTAAATGTCTATCGACTGCCTTATTATTTACGAAGTAACTTTACCTAATCTGTGGCGTTAGTGCATGACTTACGTAAAAAGACTTAGGTACTCATTCAAAGTTGTCTCATCACACACTTCTCGATTATACAGCAAGTTTGATAGTTTGTCGAAACAAAGTGGTTTCGATTCGTTAAGGGCTGAAGTATTGATAGGAGAGAATAGCTGTGAGGTTGGAGAGATTATTATTATTATTATTGAATAATAGAGGAGCAGCTGAGAGCTGATATGTCTATGTCACAGTGCTTTTAGTATTTTCACTACACTTGATTGTCTCGTATGGTGGTCAGATGGTGCGTTCGTAATAGGGTTGCCAACCCTACTGTATTATATAGTATCCTACTATATTTGAGCACCGCCTACTATATTTCCGGAAAAAAAATATAGTAGGCGAAACTACTATATTTTTCGGACCCTAAGAAATTGACATGCAACAATTATTTAATGCGTGAAACGGAACGCATCCTCTGCATTGGAAGGCTCGAGTAATGTCAGTCATTCAAAGCTGAGCTGATGATTTACTGCAATTTAAATGTAGAGTGTAAAAATAGTTACGACTATTTTATAAAAAATAAGCCACTTCTAAAAAAAGCTCGCAGCTCAAATAAATATACTGCTAAGAAATAACAACCATAATGAATAAAATGTAACTAACCATGTTAAAACTTTTAAATAAGTCTGTATATATATTTTATCACTACATAGTATAAAACAAAGTCGCTTTCTTTTTCCCTATATCCCTATGTATGCTTAAATCTTTAAAACTACTCAACTGATTTTGATGCGGTTTTTTTAATAGATAGAGTGATTCAAGAGGATGTTTTATATATATATAATACATACCCGTGCAAAGCCGGGGCGGGTCGCTAGTTCTTAATAAATTATTATCTACTAATAAATTATATTGAAATAAGTTTGTAATACCAAGTACTGTAATAGGTATAACTATGTTGAACAGAAACTACTCTTTTTTTTTAGATTTTTCCTATCCTACTATATTTTTAAGAGGAAGATTTCCTAATCTACTATATTTGAACCAAAATAATCTGGCAACCCTAGTTCGTAACCAGTGGTCGAGTCTGTTTTTGAAGCTGTTCACAGAGGGAGCTGTTATGACATCTTCAGGAAGCCTGTTCCAATTGTGCACCACTCGATTACACAGGCAGTGATGAGCAATGTTCGTGTTTGCTGGCGTACGAGTAACTCTAAGACTATGGCCTCGAGCAGATCTGAGTGGCACCTTCGGGGTATATATTTTGTGTATGTCAGGCAGGTTGTAGGTGTGCGATAGAATTTTGAAGGTTTCAATCAGGTCACCACGGAGGCGTCTTTCCTCCAGAGTAGTAAGGCGTGGAGCAGCTAGTCGCTCTGGGTAAGGCATCCGGCGAAGGCCTATGGGGATTTTTGTGGCTTTTTTTTGTACACTCTCCAGTAGGTTTATGTCCTTTTGAAAGTAGGGGCTCCATATTTGAAAACCATATTCTAACAGAGGTCTAATATATGTTTTATAGATTTTTAGGAATACCTCCACCGTGATTGTTTGGAAAGCTCTTCTTATAAGATAGATAAACGAATTAGCTTGTTTCACTATTCCTGTGATGTGTTCTTCCCATTTGAAGTTTGTCGTTATCATAATACCCAGGTCTTTTTGTTGGTTTACTGAAGGGATAGGGGTGTCCAAAGAATAGGTATTTTTGGGGTTTGTTTGCCCTAGATGTAGAACACTACATTTGGATACATTAAGCTTGACAATCCAGTTTTTAGTCCACGCTTGAATACGGTTTAAGTCATCCTGTAATTGACCTGAGTGAGTAATTGGGTTGGCAAAGAATTTCCCATCATCAGCAAAGAAGACTGATTCAGATTCTAGACATTCAATAAGGTCAGTAATGTATATCCCAAACAGGTGAGCTGAAAGGACCGACCCTTGGGGTACACCACTCAGGACCTGTTTTTGCTTTGATAGGGTGTTGCCTACACTTACTTGGAAGGTCCTGCCATTAAGGTAGTTCGCAATCCACTGGAGAAGCTTGCCACGGATCCCAAACTGATTTAGTTTTAATAGTAGCCGTTGGTGTGGGACTTTGTCAAAGGCGCGCTCAAAATCTAGGTAGATGATGTCCACTGGTGTTCGATTATCTAGATCTTTGGTCCAAGAGTGCACACATGAGATAAGGTTAGTGACGGTTGATCTCTTTTCAACAAATCCATGCTGTCTGTGGGATATTATGCATTGCCTATTGAGGTATGTAGTCAGGTTTTTGCTGATAATTTTCTCCATAATTTTAACAGTTGTGCTGGTGATGTCGCGAAGGCGAAGATATATTTTCAGTACCTACCTAGGTAAAAGGTAGGTTGATAAAGATTTTAGCTAGCTCGCATGGAAAATACCGGTCGAGGCGACGACAGGCGGGCGCGCGCGCAGCGCTCTCTGTCGCCGACGGACCAAGCATCGAGTCTGTGTGGAGACAGCGAGCGAGAGACATCTCGGTGAGTCACTTTAAGTTACTGCGCATGCAATTGAGATCCTTTGACACCGATATGTGAACCAGTTTCAGAATATAGTTGTTGGTCTGTCTGCGGACAGGTCGATCAGTTAGAGAGTGAGGCTCTTCTTCTTCTTCTTCTTCTTCTAGTTGTTGGTCATCTTGTTGGTCATCTTGTTGGTCATCTTGTTGGTCACCTTCTTCTCGTTCGGTCGTTCGTTCGTTCGTCCGTTCGTTCGTTCGTTCGTTCGTTCGTTCGTTCTTCTTCTTCTTCTTGTTGGTCATCTTGTTGGTCATCTGGTTGGTGATCTTGTTGGTCTTCTTCTTCTTCTTGGTTATCTGAGTCATGTAGGTCATCTAGGTCATCTAGGTCATGTAGGTCATCTTAGTCATCTAGGTCATGTAGGTCATCTAGGTCATCTAGGTCATCTGGGTCATCTAGGTCATCTAGGTCATCTAGGTCATCTAGGTCATCTAGATCATGTAGGTCATCTAGGTCATCAAGGTCATCTAGGTCATCTAGATCATGTAGGTCATCTAGGTCATCTAGGTCATTTAGGTCATCTAGGTCATCTAGGTCTTCTTCTTCTTCTTCTTCTTCTTCTTCTTCTTGGTCATCTTGTTGGTTATCTGGTTGGTGATCTTGTTGGTCTTTTTCTTCTTCTTGGTCATCTAGGTCATCTAGGTCATCAAGGTCATTTAGGTCATCTAGGTCATCTAGG
>OX352253.1:7233152-7240652 GCA_947086465.1 Eupithecia exiguata
GCCCATACACTGGCGGCATACATAATAACTGGCTCCACCGTAGTTATGTAGATGGTACGAATAACTTCCGGATGGAGTCCCCAGCTGATCCTGGCGGCTCTAGACAGCTTTTTATAGATGTTGAGTGCTTTCCTGCACACATCAACCACGTGGTTATTAAAGGTAAGCTTGCTGTCTATTAATAACCCCAGGATTTTCATGTCTGTGGACATGCCAATGTCAACCCCACCCATCTTCAGAAGTGGTGTGTCAAATTTAAGTTTTCTGGTGATTACCATCGCGTTTGTTTTGTGTGGCGCAAACCTTAACTTGTTTTTGACACCCCACTCCTGAACGTAGGCAAGGGCGGCATTGGCCTGTCTTTGCACCTCCAGTGCCGTGTCTCCGTCGAACACCAGGACAACATCATCGGCGAAAGCTTGGCAGTAGTCGTTCCTACTCTCGAGCCCTTTTAAAAGAGGGTCCAGTAGAAGGTTCCAAAGTATGGGGCCTCCTATCGATCCCTGAACGCAGCCTTTGCTAGTGTTTCTGACGAATTCCTGACCCGCGTATCTTAATTTTACTTTCCTATCCTTGAGATAGCTGTCCACGACCCTCCTTATATTAACGGGGCAATCCTCTTCAGCCAGTCTGACTCGTATTGCGGGCCACCAAGTGTTGTCGAAGGCTCCCTCTATGTCCAGTGATACTATCGTGACAAGTTTTTTCTGGTCTTGTTTAGTGCGTACGTAGTTTATCAGGTCATAGAGGGAGTCCTCGGTGCTTTTTTGGGGCATGAAGCCATACTGCCGACTGGTCATCTTGGGAATCAAGTGCCATTTCACACGCCCAACAATCATCTTCTCCAACACCTTTCCCATGACAGGCAGTAGACCTATAGGCCTGTAAGATTTGGGATTGGTGTAGTCGTCTTTTCCTGGTTTTCTCAAGACCACTACCACAGCCTCCTTCCAGATAGTCGGGAAGTGCTGCAGTTCCAGGCATTTGTTTGCCAGAGTGAGGTATACTTCCGGGTTGTGTGCAATGGCCTTGCTACAGATGTCGGAAGTCAGTCCGTCTCCTCCCGGGGCTTTCTTGGGATTGAAAGACTTGACCGCGAACCTTAGTTCGTCCATTGTAAACGGTGGGTCATGTTTTTCATCATAAACCCAGTCGTTTACTTGGTCGGCTTGTCTTCGTGTTCGTCGGTGGTCTTCATTGTCCTGGTTTACTAAGTCCTCCGGGTAGAATGTTTCTGCTAGTAACTTTGCAGATTCATACGGGCTCATTACTTTCGCATTCTTCACTAAGGGGATGTCTTCTTGCCGCTTTGTTGATCGTCCGATTACCCTATAGATACCCTCCCATAGTCCTTCCTTGTCTTGTTTCCCACAAAACTCCTTCCAGCTCTCAATCTGTGCTTTTTTGGCTGTGTTCTCATACGTTTCTTTTGCTTGCAGGTACTCATCGACGACCTTTTGTCTTCGGACCGGCGCTGCACAGCGGATTCGACGCTTCCTGATGACGACTTCATGCTTCAGATTCTCGAGTTCTTTGGACCACCACGGCAGGGTAAGTTTAGTATTTTCTTTCTTTTTTGGTATGGATTCGTTTGTTGCTTCTATTATTTTATTTATATATTTTACTACTGTTTGTTCTAGTTCTAATTTATTACTGATTTTATCTATATATTCTGTATTTATTTTGTGTTCTTCAAATAATTGGGCCAGTTTCTCATGAAACTGGCTCCAATTTGCTTTTTTGCTATTATAAACTCTTGTTGTTCTCTCAATATGTATACCTTTTGATTTTTCCAGTCTTAATTTAAATGTAATGGTGTTGTGGTCCGAACTTATCATTCCCTCGTTTACTCGCCAGTCTTCCACCAGGGTGAGCATCTCCAGCGTGCAAGCCGTTACGTCCACAAAGCTGGTGTATGACTTGTTGCCCCTGATAGTGTCAAAGGTGGGCGTAATACCTTCGTTGAGTACCTGCAAGTTCATTTCCTCCAGAGTGCCGGCTAGGTCTTCTCCTTTTTGGTCTACTTTGCCACTCCCCCACCAGGTACTCTTTGCGTTCGCATCACCTCCCAGTATAAGATTTTTCGGATTAGTTTGCCTTTGAATCTTCCTCAGCTGCTCCAAGTATGGCTCAATGTCGGTGTGTTCAGGCTCGAAGTAGTACGAAACAACCACGATCTCCCAGGCACTTGTTTTGACTTTCACCACGACGATGTTGTTCGTGGTGA
Organism: Eupithecia exiguata; assembly: GCA_947086465.1. NCBI lineage: Eukaryota > Metazoa > Arthropoda > Insecta > Lepidoptera > Geometridae > Eupithecia > Eupithecia exiguata. The sequence goes on from OX352253.1 coordinate 7,235,380, forward strand.
GATCCGGAATTTGGATCACGTCCATGTCATTATCAAACACGGCAATAGCCGATTTGACTGGACCGCTGCCTTGTTTTGTGTTCTGGAAGATCCTGGCTCCTCCGTAGTCCTTCATTTTGCCTATTGCACCGACGTAGGGCTCCTGAAGCAGGGCAAAGGCAATCCTTTTCTTGCTAGCCTCAAGCATAATTTCTTGCGTTGCGAGTTGTTTGCGTTGCAGATTTGCTTGGGCAACGAGGTAGGCCTTTGCGCTTGCTGAGGAAGACTGTACGCTTGGGACTACTTCAGCATTGGTAAGCTACTGTGGCTCGGGCGAGCATGTCCCATTTCCGGCGAATAGAGCATTCGCTGCTGAACGCATTGTGGTCCACTCTATCGAATTTTGCTTGCATACAGTTGCAGCATGCTGGTGGAGAGCCGGCTAGCCAGTCCGCGCATTCCGACCTCATGTGGGGTCCCCCGCAGTGGCTGCACTTCTCTATGGTCTCCTTGCAGAACCGTCTCCCGTGACCGTATCCAAGGCAGAGCGAGCACTGGACCAGCGGAGACTGGTCCATCACTCGCACCCGTTGGAGGTCTATTTTGACGGTCTCCGCATGGACCAAACGCTGCCAGACTTTGGAAGACACCCTCATAACGATGTGACTTGTTTGGGGGTTTCGAGTACGCTTCTTGTAGAGGATCTCAGTCTTATTTTCTTCTTCTCGAAGCTCTCTAAGGACTCTGGTGTTTTGCTTCCAGAGAGCACTGAGGATGTCTTTGTCGGTGTTGCACGCTAGTACATCTTTAAAGATAACTAGCGGGTCCTTGTTTTGGACCTCCTGGACAGTAAGGTGCTCTTCAGCGCTCCTCAGCCTTTCCTTGACTTTCTGCCTTTCCTCTTCTGTCTTACAACCCACAATCACTTTTCTGTCCTTCGCCTTTCTCACCCTTTCCACAGTCACATCACCGTCCTTGGCGTTGACCACCTTCCTTATTCTGTTTAAGACGTCCTCTCCTGTTTCTGTTTCGTCCTTGGCTGTGACAACTATCGAGTGTAGCGCAGTGTGTTCCGGGAGCTGCCTTCTCGGTTGCACCGCCGCTACACTCGCATATGTCTGCCTTTCCATCGTCTCCTGCAATTTCTCCATCTTCTCACTACTTTCCTTTATGAGTCTTGTGTGTTCTTCTATTCTTCTAATCAGCTCTGATTCTGCCTTCTCTTTTCCCGGTTCTTTCTCCTGTTCCGGTTCCGCCTCCTTTTCCACTTGTTTCTTGCTCTGTCCCTTTACATTTTCAGACTCTTTTACCAGTTGGTAGAGTCTGTCAACAGCCTGTGTCACCTCATTCTTAATCTCCGTCTTCGTGTTACGCGAGCTCGATAGATTAAGCTTAACTTTGGTGACACAGGCCCTTGCCTCCATCAACCGGTCAGTGTATTTCACTTTGAGTTTCATCGGTGGGCTCCCCGCAGCTTCCTCCAGCGGAACTTTAGCTCCGACTTTGCTCGCTTGTGAAGGTACCTTTTTGGGTTTCGGGGGTTCTACCGGCGCTCCTTTCTGAGGAGAGGTCATAGGCTTAGGGATGGAGTCTGGTTTCCCAGACTCCCACTCTCCAATACTCTTCCGAACGCTAGGAGCCTTTACGGGGCTTTGGAGGGTTGCTTTTGGTATGTTCCCAGAAGTGGTTGGGTGCTGGGGGTCCTTTACTGTAGTTTGTTGCCCCTTTGCCGGAGTGCGGATGCCGAACATCGTGTCAATGATTGTCAGAGGGTCGCGGTAATTGAGTTTAAAAGTTGAAAATAAATTTGTAGAAGTTGTAAAATAGAAAATTAAAAAGTTTGTAAAAGTTGTAAAGTTTTAATAAAATAAAATTTGTCAAAAAGGGCTGGGTCTCAAATTCGTCAAAAATAAGAATTTTTGTCTACCTTAGGTAGAGTCGTTCTCTACCTGTAAAAGTTGGGTAGCCCGGCTGGTAAAATTGTAAATGTTGCGTCCACACGGATAACAGAAAGCATATCACAAAAGAAAGGTAAATAAAAATTTTTGGTCAACAGAAAAAATTAAAAGCAAAACGGAAAAAAGATATGTAAATGTGAACTTGCTCTATACGAAGGTTTTTATAATATTGCTTAGAAAAGCACTGTCAGTCTTGGTCAAAGTCCTGATGACAATAATATAATGTAAGGATTAAAATTAAATAAAAATATTTCTGACTCTACTATAGAGTCAGTCTCTACTTATCAAAACGATTATCCCTCTATTGCCAAACAATTAGCAAAAAACGGCTTTGGATTTAAGCCTCTGGTTCCGGAGATATGAGCTAGCAAAATGACAGTATATATAAGGGGGGATGGGGGGGGGAAAATGAGAAATAATAATTTAAAATATGTGAATATTTGTATATAAATGAACAATAAACTGTAATTAACGATAATTTGTTAAATGCCTATAAACAAGTTTGAATTTTTGAAAAAATAGGGGGGTAGGAGGCAAAAATTTACAAAAAAAAATAAATTTGTTCAGAAAATGCTCAATGAAATACAATTACGGTTTTAGAATTGAATTTACTTAATTAAGTGTCTCAAAAACAGACAATGTAACAAAAAAATTCCAGAGGGGGGGGGGAAGTTAGAGGGGGGGTCGTAAGAATCTCGAAATTTAAAGAAACCTCATATATATTATATATATAATATATCTGAATTCCTACAAAAAATTGCCTATCTTTAGCCGTTTCTGAGATACAAGCGTTTGAATCTATTTGCGGTTTGTAATTTTACACTAAATTCTTGCGCTCGGAAACCGCTTGTCTTAAAAATCTAAACTTTTTACAAAAATGTTTGACAACACAGGTACAGTAAATACACAAAAATTTATCCTATGTTGTCGCTGAAGATTTAAAATAAAAACACTTACAGTGACAAACCGAACTGCACAAAACTTTTTGAGTCTCTATCTCCGTCAAAAATGGTCCAATTTCAAGTCTGAAATTGCCTCCCGGCTGCTCTCCAGCGCGTCCCTGGGGTCTCGTCCTTGAAAATGGTCCAGCGGCACGGGGTCACTGACCACGCCGCCACGTGCTTTTTGTTTTTTTGCCGATTACTCCGCACTCCTGTGCGGGAAAAATCGGCAAATATCGTCGTCTTCTAGAACTCCTGAAGGCCTTCAAGAAGGCACTTAGAAAAGGGTATGTTGTCGCTGCCAATCCTGAGATATGCCACGTTTTTCAAAAATTTAACCTCAAAAAACCACTTTTTGTTGAATAACTTTCACAAAACTTGATGTATCACTGCGCGGTTTTCACAAACATGTGCGCCTTGTGCTTCCGCGTATTTTGGTGTATCACTCGGGTATATTTCAGCGAAAAGACTTATTTTTGGGAATTATTGAACGCGGAGCGGCTCAAATTCGTGGCTCTCACAACTGCGGTTGGGAGCAGACTGGTTAGGTTAGGTTAGGTTAGGTTAGGTTAGGTTAGGTTAGGTTAGGTTAGGTTAGGTTAGGTTAGGTTAGGTTAGGTTAGGTTAGGTTAGGTTAGGTTAGGTTAGGTTAGGTTAGGTTAGGTTAGGTTAGGTTAGGTTAGGTTAGGTTAGGTTAGGTTAGGTTAGGTTAGGTTAGGTTAGGTTAGGTTAGGTTAGGTTAGGTTAGGTTAGGTTAGGTTAGGTTAGGTTAGGTTAGGTTAGGTTAGGTTAGGTTAGGTTAGGTTAGGTTAGGTTAGGTTAGGTTAGGTTAGGTTAGGTTAGGTTAGGTTAGGTTAGGTTAGGTTAGGTTAGGTTAGGTTAGGTTAGGTTAGGTTAGGTTAGGTTAGGTTAGGTTAGGTTAGGTTAGGTTAGGTTAGGTTAGGTTAGGTTAGGTTAGGTTAGGTTAGGTTAGGTTAGGTTAGGTTAGGTTAGGTTAGGTTAGGTTAGGTTAGGTTAGGTTAGGTTAGGTTAGGTTAGGTTAGGTTAGGTTAGGTTAGGTTAGGTTAGGTTAGGTTAGGTTAGGTTAGGTTAGGTTAGGTTAGGTTAGGTTAGGTTAGGTTAGGTTAGGTTAGGTTAGGTTAGGTTAGGTTAGGTTAGGTTAGGTTAGGTTAGGTTAGGTTAGGTTAGGTTAGGTTAGGTTAGGTTAGGTTAGGTTAGGTTAGGTTAGGTTAGGTTAGGTTAGGTTAGGTTAGGTTAGGTTAGGTTAGGTTAGGTTAGGTTAGGTTAGGTTAGGTTAGGTTAGGTTAGGTTAGGTTAGGTTAGGTTAGGTTAGGTTAGGTTAGGTTAGGTTAGGTTAGGTTAGGTTAGGTTAGGTTAGGTTAGGTTAGGTTAGGTTAGGTTAGGTTAGGTTAGGTTAGGTTAGGTTAGGTTAGGTTAGGTTAGGTTAGGTTAGGTTAGGTTAGGTTAGGTTAGGTTAGGTTAGGTTAGGTTAGGTTAGGTTAGGTTAGGTTAGGTTAGGTTAGGTTAGGTTAGGTTAGGTTAGGTTAGGTTAGGTTAGGTTAGGTTAGGTTAGGTTAGGTTAGGTTAGGTTAGGTTAGGTTAGGTTAGGTTAGGTTAGGTTAGGTTAGGTTAGGTTAGGTTAGGTTAGGTTAGGTTAGGTTAGGTTAGGTTAGGTTAGGTTAGGTTAGGTTAGGTTAGGTTAGGTTAGGTTAGGTTAGGTTAGGTTAGGTTAGGTTAGGTTAGGTTAGGTTAGGTTAGGTTAGGTTAGGTTAGGTTAGGTTAGGTTAGGTTAGGTTAGGTTAGGTTAGGTTAGGTTAGGTTAGGTTAGGTTAGGTTAGGTTAGGTTAGGTTAGGTTAGGTTAGGTTAGGTTAGGTTAGGTTAGGTTAGGTTAGGTTAGGTTAGGTTAGGTTAGGTTAGGTTAGGTTAGGTTAGGTTAGGTTAGGTTAGGTTAGGTTAGGTTAGGTTAGGTTAGGTTAGGTTAGGTTAGGTTAGGTTAGGTTAGGTTAGGTTAGGTTAGGTTAGGTTAGGTTAGGTTAGGTTAGGTTAGGTTAGGTTAGGTTAGGTTAGGTTAGGTTAGGTTAGGTTAGGTTAGGTTAGGTTAGGTTAGGTTAGGTTAGGTTAGGTTAGGTTAGGTTAGGTTAGGTTAGGTTAGGTTAGGTTAGGTTAGGTTAGGTTAGGTTAGGTTAGGTTAGGTTAGGTTAGGTTAGGTTAGGTTAGGTTAGGTTAGGTTAGGTTAGGTTAGGTTAGGTTAGGTTAGGTTAGGTTAGGTTAGGTTAGGTTAGGTTAGGTTAGGTTAGGTTAGGTTAGGTTAGGTTAGGTTAGGTTAGGTTAGGTTAGGTTAGGTTAGGTTAGGTTAGGTTAGGTTAGGTTAGGTTAGGTTAGGTTAGGTTAGGT
>OX352253.1:7245652-7260652 GCA_947086465.1 Eupithecia exiguata
TGCTCATGCTCATAAGGAGGAAGGGGAGGTGTGGTGGCGTTATGAATGCTAGGAGATGCCTCAGAGATTGGAGAGTAATGTGGCAACTGGCGTGTGAATTGATGTTGTTGTAGTTGTAGTTGTGGTTGTGGTTGAGATGGCTGGTCATATGTGTCAATGTCCAGCGGTAGAAGTGGAGGCACCAGTGTTGCTGCTGTCTGGAGTTGAGATGATGGTAACTGTGGTGGAGAGGGAGGTTGGGAGGTTGAGAGTGGGCTGATCATATTTGGGAGTTGGGGTTGGGGTGTTGGTTCTGGTAGTGATTGCAACTGAGGCGATGTTGGCTGTGGTGGTGTAAGGACGCGATTGGTGCAGTTTGGGGGGGAGAAGATAAGGGGAGTGGGCTGTGATCGGGGGCGATTATCGGGGATTCTAGTGGTATTAGTCAATATGAGGGTTGTAGTTGTTGTCAGTGATGCAGTAGGGAAGGAAGTGGTGGAGGAAATGAAGGAAGGAGGAAGGAATCTTTTGCGGCACATGCACAGGGATGTGGGTGGCAGTGGTGTGAATTCGATGGATGGAGACATTGTTGCTGGTGCTTTTGCTGTTCCTACAAAATGAGCTGTTAGCTTGTTAACAGTGTCCATCATGTCGAATGATCTTTTATTTGCTTGCGCGATTTGTCTCTTGCTCTCCCTGGTCAGTATATTATATTTTTCTTCCATCTCCCTTAGTGCTTGTTGTAGGTTTGCTACTTCGACTTTCAGAGTGTGACAGCCCTCACAACCCATGTTACCGCCCTGGGGGTAGACCCTCCACGGGGATAAGTGCGGAGGAGTTCCACCGTTCATATTAGCTTCAGGGGTTTTGGTTTTAGTGTTTCACCACCAGCAGCAGCCAACCAAGCACACAAGTAAATTAGTACAATTAGTACAAATAGTACAGTTCGCACAAATGGCACGCTTAGTACAGTTTATACTTTTTGTACACACACCTTTTGTAGAAATTTTTTGTACAGATTGTACCGATTGCACAGATTGTACCAGCCGTATATGAAGCTTGTTAGACCATAAGTGTTTAGTTTTAATTATTTTAATTGTTTTTATATCAAAATTTCACCTGTTGGGCGGGGGGGATGTCATTGTTGAAGGTTTTGAGTTTCTTAATTATATAGTGAATATGGTCTATGAATGATGATATGGTTGCCTCTTTCAATGCTGCTTCCTTGGGGTCGAAGGGATCGTTCAGCATTGAAGAAGTTTGGGTATGGTTATGTCGAGTTTCATGAAATCTTGGGCAATCTCTGATGAGGTGCGAGATTGATTGGATTGTTGAGCCATCACAAGGGCATTTGTTATTTTCAGTTATCTTAAATCTGTGCAGGTACTCTTTGTGATATCCGTGGTTGGTGAGAAATTGCGTGATGGCGAATTTAGGTTCGACAATTGATAGGAATTGTGTTAATTCATTAAAGGTAGGGAAGAGAGTTTTTGTGTGTGTGGATTTGTTGTAGAGTTCAGAGGCTTTGTCCTTGGAGAGGGCCTTATTGTGGTATTTTATATGACTTAATGGGATGCTTAGATAGTCTAATTGTTTATGTGAATTCGCAGCTAACTTTGCTGTAAGATCTGCCCATTCATTCCCTCCTATGCCCGTGTGTCCTCTTACCCAGACAAAGCCGATTTTTATGTTTAATATTTTTGCGGAGTGTATGTGATTATGTATGTTTACAGCAAGCTGATTATTACTGTTGGGGTTGGATAGTTCGTCTAGACCTGATCGACAATCTGACAAGATGTATGATGTGTTAATATTTTTTGCGAGAATCCAACCACAGGCTTTTTCTATTGAAAGTAGTTCTGCCTGAAAGACCGAACAGCAGTCATGAAGTTTGAATTTCTTTGGAATGATTTTTGTGCCAGTTGGGTCAATAGCTACAAACGCTGACCCTACTTTATCGTCTACCTTGCTTCCGTCGGTGTAAACCTGCCATGCATCATTCAGTTCCTCAGCCAATTCATCAAATTTTTCTGCTGTAGGTGCTTCTAGATAAGTAAAACTTTCTCTCTGAGAGGGGTGTAGAAGGGAGGATGGGGAGGCAGGCAGTTCTATGGGGATGTCTTTGGGTAGGAAGCTTGCGTGTCCAACAATTTTGCTTAACTCTATATCTGCAAGTTCGAGTATTTTGCTGGGTAAGGGAGTGATTTGTGCTATGGAAATAGACGCAGCTATGCTGTTAGTTCGGAAGCCCTGAATAATTCTAATTGCGAAAAGGCGTTGGACTGAGAGCAATTTACTATTGATTTCTTTGTATCTGAGTGCTCCTGACCAGATGCAGGCAGCGTAGCAGATAATGGGTTGAATGACCTGTAGATAAATTGTTTTGATGTTTTGAGAATGTACACCCCAAGTGGGGCGTGTAAAAGTGATGAGTTTGTTGAAAAGTTTTTTGGATTTTTCAATGACATAGTCAACATGTTTAATATATTTAAGTTTGTCATCAATGATAACTCCAAGATACTTGATTTGATGCACAAATTTGATCTTTTGTCCTTTCATTTGCAAGTTGCACTTAGATGCTTTTTTGCTGAATGCCATCGCCTGGGTTTTATCGGGGCCAAACATCAACTTGTTCTCTTCTCCCCATTTAAAGATTGTTTCCAGTGTTAAGTTAGTGTTTGTTTCTAAGGATTTAATGTCATCAGAGTGTGTTATGAGCAGGATATCATCTGCATATGATTGTAAGTGACATCCTGGGGGAAGCTTGGTGATTAAAAGATCGTCAAGAATCAGATTCCAGAGGATGGGTCCGCAGACGGATCCTTGTATGCATCCTCGGGTCATTTTTTTGGAGACAGTGCAGTCTGATAAGTTTAAGGTGACCCTACGGTTTGTGATGGAACTGTGTAGGATGTTGTATATATTTTTGGGACAATCGATGTTTCTTAACCGATTAAAGATAGCCGGCCACCATGCATGGTCAAAGGCAGATTTAATATCAAGGGAAACAATGACCGTGTATTCTCCATTGGTTTTAGCCTGATTTATAATTTCAAGAGCAGAGTATATTGCATTGGTAGTAGAGGTTTGCTGTTTGAATCCAAATTGGTTCATGCAGTTGTGTTCATGTTTGTTAATGTGGTAGGTAAGTCTGTTAGTGACAAGTTTTTCAAGGAGTTTACCAAATACATTAATGAGTCCAATTGGGCGATATGAAGATATTTGTTGATAGTCGCTTTTGCCAGGTTTTGGGATTATTTTGGAGTGTGCTACCTTCCATGTGTTAGGGAAGTATCCGAGTTCGAAACATCTGTTCATAATGTTGGTGGTTACGTTAGGATAGTGCTTAGTGAATTGATAACAGATATCTGCAGTTAAACCGTCGGGTCCAGGGGCTTTTTTATGGTTCATATGTTTAAGGCATTCTAAAATTTCTTGTGAGGTGAAAGGGGGTTCATTCTCTGTGTGTATAGGTTGTGTGAGTTGTGAGCGGAGCATTCTCTGTCGGTGAGTTTGGTCGATGGAGTCTTCAGGGTGAAATTTGTCAATAAGTGCTCGAGCGGTTTCGACGGCGTTTGAGGTGTAGGTGCCATCGTCTAGCTTAAGTGTGGAAGGAGGTTGTGCAATAGGTTTGGTTTTAATGATTCTGTTGGTTATTGACCAGACGTCTTCTTTTTTTTGTCTCTCGCAAAACTCTTTGAAGTGTTTGGTGGAAGCTGTTTGAATGGCTGTAGAATATTGTTTTTTAAGTGCGCTGCTCTCTGTCAGCAATTCTGCTAGCGGACGTTTTTGGCGGACAAGTTTTTGCAGTCTGTGGTGTGTTCTTATGACTTTGAGTTTAAGTTCTTCTAATTCTTCGTCCCACCACGGTGCGGTGGCGGGAAGGCCACGTGATCTGGGCAGAATTTTGTCACAAGCTTTTTGAATGGTATTGGTTATCATGTCAATGTGGTTTTCGAGTTCAGTTGCTGTGAGTTCCGGAACAGGAGTGTCTGTGTATAGATGGGGGTCAATTTCAGCAGTGAATCGTTCCCCGATATCATCCCATTTTACATGTAGTGTATTATACCTAAATGTTGAAAGTTTTTTGTTCCTGGTGGGTTTAACTCGACCTAAATCTAGATTGAATGATATAGCGTTATGATCTGAGGAAGGACTGATATTAATATCTACTCTCCAGTTATTGATAGCAATGGAGGGGTGATTGCTGAACAGTGTGAGGTCAATGAATGATTCTCTGTGCAAGCGATGGGTGATTGTCTCGAAGGTGGGTGTAGCACCGGTATTGCAAATGTTAAGGTTGTTGACTGTGATGAAATCGTATACGAGGTTTCCTCGTCTGTTGTTGCGGACTGATCCCCATGAAGTGTGCCATCCATTAAAGTCTCCACAAATAATGTGGATGGATCCGGAGGTGCTGTGTAGAAAGTATTCTAATTTTTGGAGGATGTTACTGTTGTCAGCTCTGGGAGCGATATATACAGATGCGAGATATATTTTGGTTCCATTTTGGCAATTTACTTGGACAATGCACAGGTTTGAATCAGACACTTCGCTGTTACCAATTGAGCTAATTGTGTTTTTCCTGATGGCAATGGCTGACTTAATGGGATCTGAGGAGGGAGAAGGGGAAGGGAACTGATAGATTGTGTAACCTGGGATTGGTTTAAGAATGCCAGTGGAGCCAGTGTAGGGCTCGTTAATAAAAGCAATGTCATTGTTATGTGTTGATAGGTGGACTATTAGTTCTTGAGTGGCATTCCTACTCCGTCCCAGGTTAATTTGTACACAAGTTTGCTTATAATTAGTTGAATGACTAACATCCATAGTCAATTTGTGACGAGATTTTTCTTATCATAAATCTTACCCTAGGGCATGTATTGGAAGTTGCGGTATGTGCCGTGTTTTTTCCATTGATGTTCTTGTTATTATTGTAGGTCCTACAGTTGTGGCAGGTCATCTTCGTGAGGTCTTGTTTATTTGGGCAGTTCTTGAAACTGTGTGTGGTTGATGCACAATGTGAACAGACTGAATGGTTTTGCGTGCATTTGTTTTTGGTGTGTCCGAATTTGAGGCAGTTGAAGCATTGTATTACAGGTGGATAGTCTTCGGCGTGTACGCGTTGGTGATTTACGTTGATTTGAGGGCATGCCGTTATAGCTTTCCAGATGTCTGGAGATACCATGAAGACTGCATTGTACAAATTGGGATTTCTGTTTGCTCTGAGGAATTTCAAGCTGAAGTCGTCCCAACCTTTGTTGTTGCTTGTATTAATACAGTCATTTTGTCTGCAGATGAGATCTGTTAGCGCTTCGGGTTTGATGGTTCTAGATATGCCCTTAAGAATTATCATTGGTTTTAGGGTTTTAGCGGCTTCGGCATTGACTTCACTTTGGGATTGTTTGGTTTTCTCTATGACTTCATCTCTTTGTTGCACGTTGTCCATTTCAATGATTATTTTGTTGTTTGAAATGTATTTGACTCCTGCAGGTGCATAATTAGTGTCTTCAAAGGAGACACTTCTGTGCCACGCTTGCACTGTTTCATTGTGATTGGTGACTGGTTCTTTTGCCGTGATTATCAGCGCAGGTTTGAAGGTTGGCTTGGGTTGAGAACTTGAGAGAGCAGCTGGTTCCGGCTGTTTAGGAGAGGGGATATTGAATTTGTTCAGCTCATCTCTAATGACTGCTCTGATGGTGTCTGCGATAGGAGTGTTTACTTTGTCCTGCTCCTTATTTAAGTGTTGGGTGTGTTGCTTGGTGTTTTCTCTTGGTTTTTGCTGAGAAACTTGCTGCTTGTCAATAAAGCATTGGTATTCCTCAGTCGCCCTAATTATTTCCATTTTATTGACCTTTGTCAAGCTCTTGCCTTCCTTAATTTTTTTAAAGATGAGTTCAGTGAATTCCTTGGATCGCTTTTTGATCAGTTCGATCAAATCATCTTCTTCTTCAACGGCTGATGAGTATTCTTCGTCGTCTTCGAGCACAAAAGGTGGTAATGTGGGACTGCTCTCACATGAAGATGAACAAGGTCTTTCAATGGATAGCAGAGCTTCAGCCTCTGTTAAGTGTTGGGCAGAAGCCACACCTTCTGTCCTCTCTTCTGACATGATGAAGCAAGAAATAATCCTGTGTTTCTCACAACCTTGAAATTATCACTGCACTTATGAGATGAGTACTAAGTGTACAATTATGATGCTTTATTTATGATCACGGCACTAATAGATAGAATGTACAGAACGTACAAATAAGACACTTTATGTATGATCACTGCAATCCTTGTAGCTAATTTCCCATGGAATAATCCGAGTTAATGGGTCCAGCTTGCACAAGTTTCACAAGTAGTGTTTCACAGATCGGTTCTGTCCAATGTTTCCGATTTGTACAGATTGACTTAAATGTACAGTTTAACCAAAGTGGTTTTCATACTGTGTACGGAATGTACGAGATGTACTTGAATAAAAGTGCCCTGCCGCTCTTAAGAGCGGCAGGCTGGAGACTGATGGAGTGGTAAGGTTAAGAAAATATCAGATAATGGGCATAAACCACGCTGTTCTGTGCTCTCATCTGACGACACGACAAGAGATAGTCACACGTATATCACTAATGGTACGGATTTACTGTTTTAAACACTTGTTACAAAGTTACTGAATTGTACCATTTCACTTGTTTATACAGATAAACCACTAATTGAAAGTATTTGTTATTATCACTGCAATCCTAAGGTCCAAATTTAACAGATTGTACCGTTGGAACGGATCAGTTTTGTACGATATTACTGAATTGTACTAGGTGACTCAATTGTACCGATTGACCCAGAGTGGTTTTTATTTTGTGTACGGAAAGTACAGATTGTACTTGAACAAAAGTGCCCTGCCGCTCTCGGGAGTGGCTGGCTGGAGACTGGTTAGGTTAGGTTAGGTTAGGTTAGGTTAGGTTAGGTTAGGTTAGGTTAGGTTAGGTTAGGTTAGGTTAGGTTAGGTTAGGTTAGGTTAGGTTAGGTTAGGTTAGGTTAGGTTAGGTTAGGTTAGGTTAGGTTAGGTTAGGTTAGGTTAGGTTAGGTTAGGTTAGGTTAGGTTAGGTTAGGTTAGGTTAGGTTAGGTTAGGTTAGGTTAGGTTAGGTTAGGTTAGGTTAGGTTAGGTTAGGTTAGGTTAGGTTAGGTTAGGTTAGGTTAGGTTAGGTTAGGTTAGGTTAGGTTAGGTTAGGTTAGGTTAGGTTAGGTTAGGTTAGGTTAGGTTAGGTTAGGTTAGGTTAGGTTAGGTTAGGTTAGGTTAGGTTAGGTTAGGTTAGGTTAGGTTAGGTTAGGTTAGGTTAGGTTAGGTTAGGTTAGGTTAGGTTAGGTTAGGTTAGGTTAGGTTAGGTTAGGTTAGGTTAGGTTAGGTTAGGTTAGGTTAGGTTAGGTTAGGTTAGGTTAGGTTAGGTTAGGTTAGGTTAGGTTAGGTTAGGTTAGGTTAGGTTAGGTTAGGTTAGGTTAGGTTAGGTTAGGTTAGGTTAGGTTAGGTTAGGTTAGGTTAGGTTAGGTTAGGTTAGGTTAGGTTAGGTTAGGTTAGGTTAGGTTAGGTTAGGTTAGGTTAGGTTAGGTTAGGTTAGGTTAGGTTAGGTTAGGTTAGGTTAGGTTAGGTTAGGTTAGGTTAGGTTAGGTTAGGTTAGGTTAGGTTAGGTTAGGTTAGGTTAGGTTAGGTTAGGTTAGGTTAGGTTAGGTTAGGTTAGGTTAGGTTAGGTTAGGTTAGGTTAGGTTAGGTTAGGTTAGGTTAGGTTAGGTTAGGTTAGGTTAGGTTAGGTTAGGTTAGGTTAGGTTAGGTTAGGTTAGGTTAGGTTAGGTTAGGTTAGGTTAGGTTAGGTTAGGTTAGGTTAGGTTAGGTTAGGTTAGGTTAGGTTAGGTTAGGTTAGGTTAGGTTAGGTTAGGTTAGGTTAGGTTAGGTTAGGTTAGGTTAGGTTAGGTTAGGTTAGGTTAGGTTAGGTTAGGTTAGGTTAGGTTAGGTTAGGTTAGGTTAGGTTAGGTTAGGTTAGGTTAGGTTAGGTTAGGTTAGGTTAGGTTAGGTTAGGTTAGGTTAGGTTAGGTTAGGTTAGGTTAGGTTAGGTTAGGTTAGGTTAGGTTAGGTTAGGTTAGGTTAGGTTAGGTTAGGTTAGGTTAGGTTAGGTTAGGTTAGGTTAGGTTAGGTTAGGTTAGGTTAGGTTAGGTTAGGTTAGGTTAGGTTAGGTTAGGTTAGGTTAGGTTAGGTTAGGTTAGGTTAGGTTAGGTTAGGTTAGGTTAGGTTAGGTTAGGTTAGGTTAGGTTAGGTTAGGTTAGGTTAGGTTAGGTTAGGTTAGGTTAGGTTAGGTTAGGTTAGGTTAGGTTAGGTTAGGTTAGGTTAGGTTAGGTTAGGTTAGGTTAGGTTAGGTTAGGTTAGGTTAGGTTAGGTTAGGTTAGGTTAGGTTAGGTTAGGTTAGGTTAGGTTAGGTTAGGTTAGGTTAGGTTAGGTTAGGTTAGGTTAGGTTAGGTTAGGTTAGGTTAGGTTAGGTTAGGTTAGGTTAGGTTAGGTTAGGTTAGGTTAGGTTAGGTTAGGTTAGGTTAGGTTAGGTTAGGTTAGGTTAGGTTAGGTTAGGTTAGGTTAGGTTAGGTTAGGTTAGGTTAGGTTAGGTTAGGTTAGGTTAGGTTAGGTTAGGTTAGGTTAGGTTAGGTTAGGTTAGGTTAGGTTAGGTTAGGTTAGGTTAGGTTAGGTTAGGTTAGGTTAGGTTAGGTTAGGTTAGGTTAGGTTAGGTTAGGTTAGGTTAGGTTAGGTTAGGTTAGGTTAGGTTAGGTTAGGTTAGGTTAGGTTAGGTTAGGTTAGGTTAGGTTAGGTTAGGTTAGGTTAGGTTAGGTTAGGTTAGGTTAGGTTAGGTTAGGTTAGGTTAGGTTAGGTTAGGTTAGGTTAGGTTAGGTTAGGTTAGGTTAGGTTAGGTTAGGTTAGGTTAGGTTAGGTTAGGTTAGGTTAGGTTAGGTTAGGTTAGGTTAGGTTAGGTTAGGTTAGGTTAGGTTAGGTTAGGTTAGGTTAGGTTAGGTTAGGTTAGGTTAGGTTAGGTTAGGTTAGGTTAGGTTAGGTTAGGTTAGGTTAGGTTAGGTTAGGTTAGGTTAGGTTAGGTTAGGTTAGGTTAGGTTAGGTTAGGTTAGGTTAGGTTAGGTTAGGTTAGGTTAGGTTAGGTTAGGTTAGGTTAGGTTAGGTTAGGTTAGGTTAGGTTAGGTTAGGTTAGGTTAGGTTAGGTTAGGTTAGGTTAGGTTAGGTTAGGTTAGGTTAGGTTAGGTTAGGTTAGGTTAGGTTAGGTTAGGTTAGGTTAGGTTAGGTTAGGTTAGGTTAGGTTAGGTTAGGTTAGGTTAGGTTAGGTTAGGTTAGGTTAGGTTAGGTTAGGTTAGGTTAGGTTAGGTTAGGTTAGGTTAGGTTAGGTTAGGTTAGGTTAGGTTAGGTTAGGTTAGGTTAGGTTAGGTTAGGTTAGGTTAGGTTAGGTTAGGTTAGGTTAGGTTAGGTTAGGTTAGGTTAGGTTAGGTTAGGTTAGGTTAGGTTAGGTTAGGTTAGGTTAGGTTAGGTTAGGTTAGGTTAGGTTAGGTTAGGTTAGGTTAGGTTAGGTTAGGTTAGGTTAGGTTAGGTTAGGTTAGGTTAGGTTAGGTTAGGTTAGGTTAGGTTAGGTTAGGTTAGGTTAGGTTAGGTTAGGTTAGGTTAGGTTAGGTTAGGTTAGGTTAGGTTAGGTTAGGTTAGGTTAGGTTAGGTTAGGTTAGGTTAGGTTAGGTTAGGTTAGGTTAGGTTAGGTTAGGTTAGGTTAGGTTAGGTTAGGTTAGGTTAGGTTAGGTTAGGTTAGGTTAGGTTAGGTTAGGTTAGGTTAGGTTAGGTTAGGTTAGGTTAGGTTAGGTTAGGTTAGGTTAGGTTAGGTTAGGTTAGGTTAGGTTAGGTTAGGTTAGGTTAGGTTAGGTTAGGTTAGGTTAGGTTAGGTTAGGTTAGGTTAGGTTAGGTTAGGTTAGGTTAGGTTAGGTTAGGTTAGGTTAGGTTAGGTTAGGTTAGGTTAGGTTAGGTTAGGTTAGGTTAGGTTAGGTTAGGTTAGGTTAGGTTAGGTTAGGTTAGGTTAGGTTAGGTTAGGTTAGGTTAGGTTAGGTTAGGTTAGGTTAGGTTAGGTTAGGTTAGGTTAGGTTAGGTTAGGTTAGGTTAGGTTAGGTTAGGTTAGGTTAGGTTAGGTTAGGTTAGGTTAGGTTAGGTTAGGTTAGGTTAGGTTAGGTTAGGTTAGGTTAGGTTAGG
Source organism: Eupithecia exiguata (assembly GCA_947086465.1). Lineage (NCBI taxonomy): Eukaryota > Metazoa > Arthropoda > Insecta > Lepidoptera > Geometridae > Eupithecia > Eupithecia exiguata. Next base: position 7,255,873 of record OX352253.1, read on the forward strand.
TTAGGTTAGGTTAGGTTAGGTTAGGTTAGGTTAGGTTAGGTTAGGTTAGGTTAGGTTAGGTTAGGTTAGGTTAGGTTAGGTTAGGTTAGGTTAGGTTAGGTTAGGTTAGGTTAGGTTAGGTTAGGTTAGGTTAGGTTAGGTTAGGTTAGGTTAGGTTAGGTTAGGTTAGGTTAGGTTAGGTTAGGTTAGGTTAGGTTAGGTTAGGTTAGGTTAGGTTAGGTTAGGTTAGGTTAGGTTAGGTTAGGTTAGGTTAGGTTAGGTTAGGTTAGGTTAGGTTAGGTTAGGTTAGGTTAGGTTAGGTTAGGTTAGGTTAGGTTAGGTTAGGTTAGGTTAGGTTAGGTTAGGTTAGGTTAGGTTAGGTTAGGTTAGGTTAGGTTAGGTTAGGTTAGGTTAGGTTAGGTTAGGTTAGGTTAGGTTAGGTTAGGTTAGGTTAGGTTAGGTTAGGTTAGGTTAGGTTAGGTTAGGTTAGGTTAGGTTAGGTTAGGTTAGGTTAGGTTAGGTTAGGTTAGGTTAGGTTAGGTTAGGTTAGGTTAGGTTAGGTTAGGTTAGGTTAGGTTAGGTTAGGTTAGGTTAGGTTAGGTTAGGTTAGGTTAGGTTAGGTTAGGTTAGGTTAGGTTAGGTTAGGTTAGGTTAGGTTAGGTTAGGTTAGGTTAGGTTAGGTTAGGTTAGGTTAGGTTAGGTTAGGTTAGGTTAGGTTAGGTTAGGTTAGGTTAGGTTAGGTTAGGTTAGGTTAGGTTAGGTTAGGTTAGGTTAGGTTAGGTTAGGTTAGGTTAGGTTAGGTTAGGTTAGGTTAGGTTAGGTTAGGTTAGGTTAGGTTAGGTTAGGTTAGGTTAGGTTAGGTTAGGTTAGGTTAGGTTAGGTTAGGTTAGGTTAGGTTAGGTTAGGTTAGGTTAGGTTAGGTTAGGTTAGGTTAGGTTAGGTTAGGTTAGGTTAGGTTAGGTTAGGTTAGGTTAGGTTAGGTTAGGTTAGGTTAGGTTAGGTTAGGTTAGGTTAGGTTAGGTTAGGTTAGGTTAGGTTAGGTTAGGTTAGGTTAGGTTAGGTTAGGTTAGGTTAGGTTAGGTTAGGTTAGGTTAGGTTAGGTTAGGTTAGGTTAGGTTAGGTTAGGTTAGGTTAGGTTAGGTTAGGTTAGGTTAGGTTAGGTTAGGTTAGGTTAGGTTAGGTTAGGTTAGGTTAGGTTAGGTTAGGTTAGGTTAGGTTAGGTTAGGTTAGGTTAGGTTAGGTTAGGTTAGGTTAGGTTAGGTTAGGTTAGGTTAGGTTAGGTTAGGTTAGGTTAGGTTAGGTTAGGTTAGGTTAGGTTAGGTTAGGTTAGGTTAGGTTAGGTTAGGTTAGGTTAGGTTAGGTTAGGTTAGGTTAGGTTAGGTTAGGTTAGGTTAGGTTAGGTTAGGTTAGGTTAGGTTAGGTTAGGTTAGGTTAGGTTAGGTTAGGTTAGGTTAGGTTAGGTTAGGTTAGGTTAGGTTAGGTTAGGTTAGGTTAGGTTAGGTTAGGTTAGGTTAGGTTAGGTTAGGTTAGGTTAGGTTAGGTTAGGTTAGGTTAGGTTAGGTTAGGTTAGGTTAGGTTAGGTTAGGTTAGGTTAGGTTAGGTTAGGTTAGGTTAGGTTAGGTTAGGTTAGGTTAGGTTAGGTTAGGTTAGGTTAGGTTAGGTTAGGTTAGGTTAGGTTAGGTTAGGTTAGGTTAGGTTAGGTTAGGTTAGGTTAGGTTAGGTTAGGTTAGGTTAGGTTAGGTTAGGTTAGGTTAGGTTAGGTTAGGTTAGGTTAGGTTAGGTTAGGTTAGGTTAGGTTAGGTTAGGTTAGGTTAGGTTAGGTTAGGTTAGGTTAGGTTAGGTTAGGTTAGGTTAGGTTAGGTTAGGTTAGGTTAGGTTAGGTTAGGTTAGGTTAGGTTAGGTTAGGTTAGGTTAGGTTAGGTTAGGTTAGGTTAGGTTAGGTTAGGTTAGGTTAGGTTAGGTTAGGTTAGGTTAGGTTAGGTTAGGTTAGGTTAGGTTAGGTTAGGTTAGGTTAGGTTAGGTTAGGTTAGGTTAGGTTAGGTTAGGTTAGGTTAGGTTAGGTTAGGTTAGGTTAGGTTAGGTTAGGTTAGGTTAGGTTAGGTTAGGTTAGGTTAGGTTAGGTTAGGTTAGGTTAGGTTAGGTTAGGTTAGGTTAGGTTAGGTTAGGTTAGGTTAGGTTAGGTTAGGTTAGGTTAGGTTAGGTTAGGTTAGGTTAGGTTAGGTTAGGTTAGGTTAGGTTAGGTTAGGTTAGGTTAGGTTAGGTTAGGTTAGGTTAGGTTAGGTTAGGTTAGGTTAGGTTAGGTTAGGTTAGGTTAGGTTAGGTTAGGTTAGGTTAGGTTAGGTTAGGTTAGGTTAGGTTAGGTTAGGTTAGGTTAGGTTAGGTTAGGTTAGGTTAGGTTAGGTTAGGTTAGGTTAGGTTAGGTTAGGTTAGGTTAGGTTAGGTTAGGTTAGGTTAGGTTAGGTTAGGTTAGGTTAGGTTAGGTTAGGTTAGGTTAGGTTAGGTTAGGTTAGGTTAGGTTAGGTTAGGTTAGGTTAGGTTAGGTTAGGTTAGGTTAGGTTAGGTTAGGTTAGGTTAGGTTAGGTTAGGTTAGGTTAGGTTAGGTTAGGTTAGGTTAGGTTAGGTTAGGTTAGGTTAGGTTAGGTTAGGTTAGGTTAGGTTAGGTTAGGTTAGGTTAGGTTAGGTTAGGTTAGGTTAGGTTAGGTTAGGTTAGGTTAGGTTAGGTTAGGTTAGGTTAGGTTAGGTTAGGTTAGGTTAGGTTAGGTTAGGTTAGGTTAGGTTAGGTTAGGTTAGGTTAGGTTAGGTTAGGTTAGGTTAGGTTAGGTTAGGTTAGGTTAGGTTAGGTTAGGTTAGGTTAGGTTAGGTTAGGTTAGGTTAGGTTAGGTTAGGTTAGGTTAGGTTAGGTTAGGTTAGGTTAGGTTAGGTTAGGTTAGGTTAGGTTAGGTTAGGTTAGGTTAGGTTAGGTTAGGTTAGGTTAGGTTAGGTTAGGTTAGGTTAGGTTAGGTTAGGTTAGGTTAGGTTAGGTTAGGTTAGGTTAGGTTAGGTTAGGTTAGGTTAGGTTAGGTTAGGTTAGGTTAGGTTAGGTTAGGTTAGGTTAGGTTAGGTTAGGTTAGGTTAGGTTAGGTTAGGTTAGGTTAGGTTAGGTTAGGTTAGGTTAGGTTAGGTTAGGTTAGGTTAGGTTAGGTTAGGTTAGGTTAGGTTAGGTTAGGTTAGGTTAGGTTAGGTTAGGTTAGGTTAGGTTAGGTTAGGTTAGGTTAGGTTAGGTTAGGTTAGGTTAGGTTAGGTTAGGTTAGGTTAGGTTAGGTTAGGTTAGGTTAGGTTAGGTTAGGTTAGGTTAGGTTAGGTTAGGTTAGGTTAGGTTAGGTTAGGTTAGGTTAGGTTAGGTTAGGTTAGGTTAGGTTAGGTTAGGTTAGGTTAGGTTAGGTTAGGTTAGGTTAGGTTAGGTTAGGTTAGGTTAGGTTAGGTTAGGTTAGGTTAGGTTAGGTTAGGTTAGGTTAGGTTAGGTTAGGTTAGGTTAGGTTAGGTTAGGTTAGGTTAGGTTAGGTTAGGTTAGGTTAGGTTAGGTTAGGTTAGGTTAGGTTAGGTTAGGTTAGGTTAGGTTAGGTTAGGTTAGGTTAGGTTAGGTTAGGTTAGGTTAGGTTAGGTTAGGTTAGGTTAGGTTAGGTTAGGTTAGGTTAGGTTAGGTTAGGTTAGGTTAGGTTAGGTTAGGTTAGGTTAGGTTAGGTTAGGTTAGGTTAGGTTAGGTTAGGTTAGGTTAGGTTAGGTTAGGTTAGGTTAGGTTAGGTTAGGTTAGGTTAGGTTAGGTTAGGTTAGGTTAGGTTAGGTTAGGTTAGGTTAGGTTAGGTTAGGTTAGGTTAGGTTAGGTTAGGTTAGGTTAGGTTAGGTTAGGTTAGGTTAGGTTAGGTTAGGTTAGGTTAGGTTAGGTTAGGTTAGGTTAGGTTAGGTTAGGTTAGGTTAGGTTAGGTTAGGTTAGGTTAGGTTAGGTTAGGTTAGGTTAGGTTAGGTTAGGTTAGGTTAGGTTAGGTTAGGTTAGGTTAGGTTAGGTTAGGTTAGGTTAGGTTAGGTTAGGTTAGGTTAGGTTAGGTTAGGTTAGGTTAGGTTAGGTTAGGTTAGGTTAGGTTAGGTTAGGTTAGGTTAGGTTAGGTTAGGTTAGGTTAGGTTAGGTTAGGTTAGGTTAGGTTAGGTTAGGTTAGGTTAGGTTAGGTTAGGTTAGGTTAGGTTAGGTTAGGTTAGGTTAGGTTAGGTTAGGTTAGGTTAGGTTAGGTTAGGTTAGGTTAGGTTAGGTTAGGTTAGGTTAGGTTAGGTTAGGTTAGGTTAGGTTAGGTTAGGTTAGGTTAGGTTAGGTTAGGTTAGGTTAGGTTAGGTTAGGTTAGGTTAGGTTAGGTTAGGTTAGGTTAGGTTAGGTTAGGTTAGGTTAGGTTAGGTTAGGTTAGGTTAGGTTAGGTTAGGTTAGGTTAGGTTAGGTTAGGTTAGGTTAGGTTAGGTTAGGTTAGGTTAGGTTAGGTTAGGTTAGGTTAGGTTAGGTTAGGTTAGGTTAGGTTAGGTTAGGTTAGGTTAGGTTAGGTTAGGTTAGGTTAGGTTAGGTTAGGTTAGGTTAGGTTAGGTTAGGTTAGGTTAGGTTAGGTTAGGTTAGGTTAGGTTAGGTTAGGTTAGGTTAGGTTAGGTTAGGTTAGGTTAGGTTAGGTTAGGTTAGGTTAGGTTAGGTTAGGTTAGGTTAGGTTAGGTTAGGTTAGGTTAGGTTAGGTTAGGTTAGGTTAGGTTAGGTTAGGTTAGGTTAGGTTAGGTTAGGTTAGGTTAGGTTAGG
>OX352253.1:7263152-7275756 GCA_947086465.1 Eupithecia exiguata
TGGAGTGTAATTTCTGAGGTTTGTGTGAGTGGTGAGATAAGTGTATTTGATGCGTTGACTTGATGTGTTCCTTAGTTTAGGAGAGAGTAGGGATGGGTAGGAGTTCTTTATTTATTATGTTTTTAGATCACAAATATTGTACCTAGAGGCTAGTTTTAATTTAAATTTACATTTCTGCTGTCGGCAAGTAAGACATGGCCGACTTAACATATGAAGCAATTTGCCGACAAGTTGCCAGCAAGCAAACTGCGTTTCAAATTTTACATATCATTGTTTTGCCGGCAAGTAGGTCATGGCAAGTTGCCAGCAAGCAACTTGCCGGTTGGCCATTTGAAAAGATGTTTCATTTTATGTTCACAAATATTATTCTTAAAGACTAGTGTTTATTTACATTAACATTTCTAAACAGGGTAAGTAGGTCTTGGCCGATGCTTAAAACGAAGCAAGTCGCCGGTGAGCCGCTGCCGGCAAGTGGATTGCCGGCAACAACTCACCGGCAAGTTGCTTCATTGTATTAAGACAGGTTGTTAAATCAAAAATAAATGTTCAAATTAACATTATTACTTTTTGCCTGCCGGCAATTTATTCCGCCGGCAAGCAAATCAGCCAGCCAGCCAAATTACCCCATCTGTGGGCATCTGAGAGAAATGAGCCGGCAAGTTGCCAGCAAGCAACTTGCCGGTTGGCCATTTGAAAAGATGTTTCATTTTATATTTCACAAATATTATTCTTAAAGACTAGTGTTTATTTACATTTACATTTCTAAACAGGGTTAATAGATCTTGGCCGATGCATAAAACGAAGCAAGTCGCCGGCGAGCCGTTGCCGGCAAGTGAATTGCCGGCAACAACTCACCGGCAAATTGCTTCATTGCATTAAGACAGGTTGTTAAATCAAAAATAAATCTAAAATAAATGTTCAAATTAACATTATTACTTTTTGCCTGCCGGCAACTTATTCCGTCGGCAAGCAAGCCAGCCAGCCAGCCAAGGCAAGAGACGGCAAGCGGCCGCGCGGTCGCCGGCGGGCCGCCCACCAGCTCCCACCCCGGCTGCGGGCATCTGATAAAGTGAAAAGGGGGAATGGGCCGGCAAATTGCCGGCAGGCAACTTTGAGCTATTTACAGAATTTGTTCTTATTACTAGTAATACTCTTTTTTTTTTTTTTTTTTTTTTTTTTTTTTTTTTTTTTTTTTTTTGTATTTTTTGTATTTTGTATTTTTTTTTTTTTTAGTATATTTTTTTAATTGTACTTATGAACTAATGTATTGTACTTATGAACTAATTATAGTAACTTACTAACTAAAAACTAAACATTTAAATTAAAACTACCATGGAGAAGAAAACGACAAAAATTGAAGCAACCAGTAGCACAAGCTCCAAAGCTCCAAAGTGAGAATATGCAGTTACGTGTTGTTGAAGTGTTTGAGGTTGGTGATGATGTTAAATATATGACAGTGAAATGTATCGATGGTGAGAGGTGAAGTAATGATTTCAGAGATGTTATATGGATAGGATGGGTTGGGAAGATTTTTTGCGGCGATTAGATGGGTGATTCTGGTGGATTCGAATTCGGGGCATGTCTCGATGAGGTGGGATAAGGATTGTGTAGTTTTATTGTCACACGGGCATAAGTTATCTGAAGTTATTTTAAATCTATGTAGGTATTCTTTATGATATCCATGATTTGTGAGTAGTTGTGTGGTGGCAAAGTTTGGTCTGACTGAGGATATGTAATTTGACAGTTCGTCGTAGTTAGGAAAGATGGATTTGGTGTATGTGGAGGTGAGGAAGAGGTCTGATTTGGATTTTTGGGATAGTTGTTTGTTATTAAGTTTGACGAAGCTTATGGGGATGTGGTTGTAATCGGGTTGCTTGTGAAGGAGTGCTGCGGATTTAGCTGCTGTATCGGCGAGGTCATTGCCTAGTATGCCAGAGTGGCCTTTAATCCAGCAAAAGTCTATTTGGATGTTGTGATGAGAGGAGTTATAAATTAGTTTATGAATTTGGACGGCGAAGGAGTTGTTGCTATTGGGGTTGCTTAGCTCTACGAGGCTGGATAGGCTGTCGGATAAAATTAATGATTTGGGTGGTCTGTTAATTAAAATCCAATGGCAAGCATGTAAAATGGCAAGCATTTCCGCTTGAAACACTGAGCAGAGATCGTGTAGCTTAAGTTTTTTGGTAGTGTTATGCCCTAGTGGGTCGATGATGATATAGGCGGCACCAACCTTTCCGCTGTGTCCGCTGCCGTCCGTGTAAATTTGGTAGGTGTCTGCAAGGTCTAATTTTGAGAGTTCTGTGGGCGATGAGATTTCGTTGAAGGTGATTCCGTTTCTTAATGATGGATGTAAAAATGAGTTTGGGGGGGCGGGTTTTTCGATTGGTATGTCATTAGGAGCAAAGCGAGTTGTGCCAGTGAGTTTGGATGTTTCAATATCTCCCACTTCAGCCATTTTAGCGGGTAGAGGAGTGAGCTGTGCAATGGAGATAGAGGCAGCAGTACTTAATGTTCTGAAGCCTTGGACGCATTTTATGGCAAAGAGTCTTTGCAGAGAGAGACATTTTTTAATGATGAATTTGTGTTTGAGTGCAGGTGTGGCCCAGATTCCTGCACCATAACAGATGATAGGTTCGATGACGTGATGGTAGATGGTTTTGATGTTGTCAGGGTGGACTCCCCATGTGGGCCTTATATAGGTGGCTAATTTGTTAAAAAGCTTTTTGGTCTTATCCAGTGCGTATAAGACATGCTTTGTGAATTTAAGTTTACTGTCAATAATTACTCCGAGATATTTGAGGTGTTTTGAGAAGGGAATATTTTGACCTTGCAAGCTGATTTTACTTTTGGAGGATTTTATGGAGAAGGAAGTGAATTGTGATTTTTCAGGTGAGAACTTGAGTTTAATGCTTTCACCCCAGGTGGCGATGATGTGGAGGGCGTTGTTGGTTTGGGATTCAAGGGTGCTGAGGTTGGCTGAATGAGAGATAAGGAGTATATCATCGGCATATGCCTGTATATGGCATCCCTTAGGGAAAGTTCTAGAGAGAAGGTCATCTAGTAAAAGATTCCACAGGATGGGGCCACACACTGATCCTTGGATGCAGCCCATGGTCATTGATTTTGAAACGTTGCAGTTAGAAAAGTTAATTTCGACGCTGCGATCAGAGGTGTAACTGAGAAGTATGTTATAAATATTTTTAGGGCAATGGATATCGCGTAATCTTTTAAATATAGCTGGCCACCACGCGGTGTCAAAAGCAGATTTTATGTCAAGGGAGACAGCAATAGAATGTTCATGATTTGATTTAGCTTTGGTTATGATGTTGAGTGCGTTGTTGAGGGCATGGATGGATGAGGTTTGTAGTTTGAATCCGTATTGGTTCTGGCAGTTATAGTTGCGGCTGTTTAAATGGAAGGTGAGGCGATTTGTGATTAGTTTTTCTAGTAGCTTGCCAAAAACGTTGATAAGGCCAATGGGGCGAAAAGAAGATGTTTCAGTGAAGTAAGTTTTGTTGTGTTTGGGGATGATTTTGACTATGGCAGTTTTCCATATTTTAGGGAAGTATTGTAGCGTAAGGCATCGATTCATGAGATTTGTGATTATATTTGGGTATGCGGTGGCGAATTGAAGACAAATATCTGAGGTGAGATGGTCGGAACCGGGGGCTCGTTTGTGGCTCATTGTTTTTAAGCATTCGATGATCTCCAGTGAGCAGAAGGGGGGTTCGGGAGAGGTGTTTAGTGGTGAGATCATGGCTTCGCGGAGCGAGCTTTGCAAGTGAGAGGTGTCAGGAGGGTCGTCAGGATAAAATTTGTGGAGTAAAGCGTTGGCTGTGTCTATAGAGTCGGTGGTGTATGAGCCATCGTCTAATTTGAGAGTGGAAGGCGGCTGTGTGAGAGGTTTAGTTTTAATTAGTCTATTGGTGATTGACCAGACATCTTCTTTCTTTTGAGCATTGCAGAATTCCTTGAAGTTTTCAGTAGAAGCAGAGCATATGGCTTCTGCATATTTCTTTTTGAGTGTTTGTCTCTGGCTGAGGATGTCAGTGAGTGGTAGGTTGCGCCGTTTGAGCTTGATGAGTTTATGGTGATTTTTAATTACGTCAAGCTTAAGTTTGTTGAGGTCGTCGTTCCACCATGGGGCTCTGATGGGTCGTTTAGATGCTCTAGGTAGGACCTTGTCGCAGGCGTTTTGTATGGCTTGTGTGAGATTGATTGTGTAATTTTCTAATTGATCAGTTGTGAGGTGGTTGATGTCATGGGTTGAGGGGGGAAGATTGTTACCTACTTCTGTAGAAAATCTCTCTGTGAGTGTGGTGTTCCATAATAGTGTCGACGTACAGTATTTGAAAGTGGATAGTTTGATGTTGTGGTCAGGATGAAAGCTGGTGAGATGAGTGTTGAATTGGATTGCGTTATGATCTGAGGATGGGCAGATGTGTTTGTTTATTTTCCACCCGGTGATAGCAAGGTGATGGTTGGTGCTGGTGATGGTGAGATCTATAATGGATTCTCTGTGTCTTCCGTGAGTGATAGTTTCGAAAGTGGGGATGTTACCGCTATTGTGGATTTGTAGGGTGTGGAGAGTGATGAGATCATGTACGGTGTCTCCTCTTCTATTGTTGCTTCTGGAACCCCAGGCTGTGTGCCAGCCGTTGAAGTCACCGCATATGATATGGATGGAGCCTTGGGTTTTTTGGAGGAAAAAGTCTAGTTTATGTAGGGTAGAATGTTCGTCGGTTCTGGGTTCAATATAGACGGAAATGAAATAAACGGTTTTGCCTGATTGATGAGTGTTGGCTTTGATGATGCAGATGTTGGAGTTAGAAAATTCGGAGATGCCTATGGCGCTGAAAGCTTTGTTGTTAAGTAAAATTAATGATTTGATGGGTCTTGAGGTGGGGAATTGATATGATGAGTAACCAGAGATGTTATTATTAAAAGATTGTGAATTGCCAAGATACGGTTCCGTGATGCATATTAGATCTAGAGGGTTGTTATGGATGTGGTTTGAGAGTTCAAGGAGAGCATTTCTGCTGCGACCTAGATTTATTTGTAGAAAGTTGAGCAGCTTAGACGCCATAATTAACCCGTTGTTGGGTTCTATTCTTCATGGATATCAAGCGGGGGCAATGCATTGAAGTAGCGCTGTGAGCGGAGCTTTTGTTTGTGATGTTGTGCCTATTGTTAAATTCTGTGCAGTTGTGGCAGTTAGCTTTGGAAGAATCTGCTTTGACTGGGCAGTCCTTGTAGCCGTGTTGAGTAGAAGAGCAATGGGAGCATGCAGAGAGGGAGTTGGTGCAGCGATTTTTGGTGTGACCAAATTGAAGGCATTTGAAGCATTGCAACAACGGGATATGGTTCGAAACGTAAACCCGTTGGTGGTTGATGTTAAGGTGGCCGGAGTCAATAACAGCTTGCCAAACCGGAGGGGTGGTCATGAATATTGCGTTGTATAGATTTTCGTTTCTGTTGCGTTGAATGAATTTCAGGGAGATGTCGTCCCAGCCAAGTAGATTCTTTTTTATGCAGTCGTTCTGCCCACATATGATGTCGGGGAGGCTTTCGGTCGAGATATTTTTAGAGATACCTTTTAGAATGAACATTGGTTTCAGACTGGATGCGGACCTGGCAGTGACCTCGGAGCTTGTTGTGTTAACTTTTTTGAGCACCGCATCAATGTGCTCAGTTTTGTCGAATTCGGCTACAATCTTATAATTAGATGTATACTTAATGCTAGCTGGTGAAAAGTTGGTGTCTGTGAAGCAGACGCTCTTCCTCCAGGCCTTGAGTGTGTCAGAGTGACTAGAAGCTTCGCCTTTTGGCGATATAATGATGGCAGGCCTGAAGGAGCGAGCGATATTGTCAACACTACTTACAACTAGCTTCTTGTGTTGATCGCCAGGGGAACAGCTTGGAGGGTCGTACTCAGCTTGATGTGGCAGGCTGGAGCTTAGCGTATGCAGCATGGAGACGCTTTTGTTGATGAGCTTTTTGATGTCCTTAAGCTCAGTCTCCATGTTTTCCTTGAGATCGTTCAAAGCCTCCTGTTTGTGCGGGATGGCCCCGTGAGGCTCGGTCGTGGTTCTTTCAGATTTATTTCTGGAGAATTCATCGGCGGATAATATGAGACTGTCGCATATTTTCACGATGTTCTCTTTGTTAGTCTTAGTGAGGCTCTTCCCTTCTTTAAGCAGGGTCTTGATTTTTAGTACTTGACTTGTGACTTGGTGCGGAAAATCATTGGTGGAGTTGGTTTCAGGTAAGGCCATTGAGTCTTCCGTTTCGGATAGGTACAGATGTGAGTTGGGACTGCTAGAGTCCTGTTGAGTGTCTTCTTGTGAAGAAGTTGGAGTTGGTAATAATTCTTGGCTGGGAACTGAGTCTTGCGAGGTCCCTCCCGAGGACTCTTGGGTTGGGACAGGCGGTGGCGAATGACGAATTGGTGATCTGGTAACCGGCATGTTCACGAGCAAGAAGGCTGCAAGGTCTTGAAGTTACGGAGTGAGAGAGTGGCTTGCCGTTACTTGTCAATGTTTTGAAGTGGCCAAATTGGCAAGCAAACTTGCGACGGGTGCCTCGGTTGCAAGAGACGAAACTAAAACTTGCACTATTCTCACTAATTTGCCGGAATGGCAAATTTCACTTCACAAAGATTGTCACTGATTGCCGGGCCGGCAAGGCGTCTTGCGGATATGCCCGGAGCGGAAGAACAACTTGCGCAATTGCCCGTGTGACAAGTGAACTTGCCCAGTTGCTGAGTTGCCGAGTTGGGAAGATAACTTGCAATGGTTGCCTCGGTTGCAAGTGGCGGAGAACTAGGACTTGCACTATTCACAGAGTTTGCCGGAGTGGCAAATTTCACTAAGCAAAGATTGTCACAGAATGTCAGGCCGGCAAGGCTTCTTGCGGCAAAACAACTTGCGCGATTGCCCGAGTGGCAAGTGAATTTGCCAAGTTGCCGAGTAAACTTGCGAAGTTGCTGAGCTGGGAAGTAGACTTGCCAAGTTGCCGAGTTGGGGAGTAAACTTGCAGTTAAAAGTTGGGTGGAGCAAGTTGGCAAGATTGCCAAAAACTTGCTTGCACGTCTGCTCTTGAAGAGGCGCAGGACGGGACTGGTTAGGTTAGGTTAGGTTAGGTTAGGTTAGGTTAGGTTAGGTTAGGTTAGGTTAGGTTAGGTTAGGTTAGGTTAGGTTAGGTTAGGTTAGGTTAGGTTAGGTTAGGTTAGGTTAGGTTAGGTTAGGTTAGGTTAGGTTAGGTTAGGTTAGGTTAGGTTAGGTTAGGTTAGGTTAGGTTAGGTTAGGTTAGGTTAGGTTAGGTTAGGTTAGGTTAGGTTAGGTTAGGTTAGGTTAGGTTAGGTTAGGTTAGGTTAGGTTAGGTTAGGTTAGGTTAGGTTAGGTTAGGTTAGGTTAGGTTAGGTTAGGTTAGGTTAGGTTAGGTTAGGTTAGGTTAGGTTAGGTTAGGTTAGGTTAGGTTAGGTTAGGTTAGGTTAGGTTAGGTTAGGTTAGGTTAGGTTAGGTTAGGTTAGGTTAGGTTAGGTTAGGTTAGGTTAGGTTAGGTTAGGTTAGGTTAGGTTAGGTTAGGTTAGGTTAGGTTAGGTTAGGTTAGGTTAGGTTAGGTTAGGTTAGGTTAGGTTAGGTTAGGTTAGGTTAGGTTAGGTTAGGTTAGGTTAGGTTAGGTTAGGTTAGGTTAGGTTAGGTTAGGTTAGGTTAGGTTAGGTTAGGTTAGGTTAGGTTAGGTTAGGTTAGGTTAGGTTAGGTTAGGTTAGGTTAGGTTAGGTTAGGTTAGGTTAGGTTAGGTTAGGTTAGGTTAGGTTAGGTTAGGTTAGGTTAGGTTAGGTTAGGTTAGGTTAGGTTAGGTTAGGTTAGGTTAGGTTAGGTTAGGTTAGGTTAGGTTAGGTTAGGTTAGGTTAGGTTAGGTTAGGTTAGGTTAGGTTAGGTTAGGTTAGGTTAGGTTAGGTTAGGTTAGGTTAGGTTAGGTTAGGTTAGGTTAGGTTAGGTTAGGTTAGGTTAGGTTAGGTTAGGTTAGGTTAGGTTAGGTTAGGTTAGGTTAGGTTAGGTTAGGTTAGGTTAGGTTAGGTTAGGTTAGGTTAGGTTAGGTTAGGTTAGGTTAGGTTAGGTTAGGTTAGGTTAGGTTAGGTTAGGTTAGGTTAGGTTAGGTTAGGTTAGGTTAGGTTAGGTTAGGTTAGGTTAGGTTAGGTTAGGTTAGGTTAGGTTAGGTTAGGTTAGGTTAGGTTAGGTTAGGTTAGGTTAGGTTAGGTTAGGTTAGGTTAGGTTAGGTTAGGTTAGGTTAGGTTAGGTTAGGTTAGGTTAGGTTAGGTTAGGTTAGGTTAGGTTAGGTTAGGTTAGGTTAGGTTAGGTTAGGTTAGGTTAGGTTAGGTTAGGTTAGGTTAGGTTAGGTTAGGTTAGGTTAGGTTAGGTTAGGTTAGGTTAGGTTAGGTTAGGTTAGGTTAGGTTAGGTTAGGTTAGGTTAGGTTAGGTTAGGTTAGGTTAGGTTAGGTTAGGTTAGGTTAGGTTAGGTTAGGTTAGGTTAGGTTAGGTTAGGTTAGGTTAGGTTAGGTTAGGTTAGGTTAGGTTAGGTTAGGTTAGGTTAGGTTAGGTTAGGTTAGGTTAGGTTAGGTTAGGTTAGGTTAGGTTAGGTTAGGTTAGGTTAGGTTAGGTTAGGTTAGGTTAGGTTAGGTTAGGTTAGGTTAGGTTAGGTTAGGTTAGGTTAGGTTAGGTTAGGTTAGGTTAGGTTAGGTTAGGTTAGGTTAGGTAGGTTAGGTTAGGTTAGGTTAGGTTAGGTTAGGTTAGGTTAGGTTAGGTTAGGTTAGGTTAGGTTAGGTTAGGTTAGGTTAGGTTAGGTTAGGTTAGGTTAGGTTAGGTTAGGTTAGGTTAGGTTAGGTTAGGTTAGGTTAGGTTAGGTTAGGTTAGGTTAGGTTAGGTTAGGTTAGGTTAGGTTAGGTTAGGTTAGGTTAGGTTAGGTTAGGTTAGGTTAGGTTAGGTTAGGTTAGGTTAGGTTAGGTTAGGTTAGGTTAGGTTAGGTTAGGTTAGGTTAGGTTAGGTTAGGTTAGGTTAGGTTAGGTTAGGTTAGGTTAGGTTAGGTTAGGTTAGGTTAGGTTAGGTTAGGTTAGGTTAGGTTAGGTTAGGTTAGGTTAGGTTAGGTTAGGTTAGGTTAGGTTAGGTTAGGTTAGGTTAGGTTAGGTTAGGTTAGGTTAGGTTAGGTTAGGTTAGGTTAGGTTAGGTTAGGTTAGGTTAGGTTAGGTTAGGTTAGGTTAGGTTAGGTTAGGTTAGGTTAGGTTAGGTTAGGTTAGGTTAGGTTAGGTTAGGTTAGGTTAGGTTAGGTTAGGTTAGGTTAGGTTAGGTTAGGTTAGGTTAGGTTAGGTTAGGTTAGGTTAGGTTAGGTTAGGTTAGGTTAGGTTAGGTTAGGTTAGGTTAGGTTAGGTTAGGTTAGGTTAGGTTAGGTTAGGTTAGGTTAGGTTAGGTTAGGTTAGGTTAGGTTAGGTTAGGTTAGGTTAGGTTAGGTTAGGTTAGGTTAGGTTAGGTTAGGTTAGGTTAGGTTAGGTTAGGTTAGGTTAGGTTAGGTTAGGTTAGGTTAGGTTAGGTTAGGTTAGGTTAGGTTAGGTTAGGTTAGGTTAGGTTAGGTTAGGTTAGGTTAGGTTAGGTTAGGTTAGGTTAGGTTAGGTTAGGTTAGGTTAGGTTAGGTTAGGTTAGGTTAGGTTAGGTTAGGTTAGGTTAGGTTAGGTTAGGTTAGGTTAGGTTAGGTTAGGTTAGGTTAGGTTAGGTTAGGTTAGGTTAGGTTAGGTTAGGTTAGGTTAGGTTAGGTTAGGTTAGGTTAGGTTAGGTTAGGTTAGGTTAGGTTAGGTTAGGTTAGGTTAGGTTAGGTTAGGTTAGGTTAGGTTAGGTTAGGTTAGGTTAGGTTAGGTTAGGTTAGGTTAGGTTAGGTTAGGTTAGGTTAGGTTAGGTTAGGTTAGGTTAGGTTAGGTTAGGTTAGGTTAGGTTAGGTTAGGTTAGGTTAGGTTAGGTTAGGTTAGGTTAGGTTAGGTTAGGTTAGGTTAGGTTAGGTTAGGTTAGGTTAGGTTAGGTTAGGTTAGGTTAGGTTAGGTTAGGTTAGGTTAGGTTAGGTTAGGTTAGGTTAGGTTAGGTTAGGTTAGGTTAGGTTAGGTTAGGTTAGGTTAGGTTAGGTTAGGTTAGGTTAGGTTAGGTTAGGTTAGGTTAGGTTAGGTTAGGTTAGGTTAGGTTAGGTTAGGTTAGGTTAGGTTAGGTTAGGTTAGGTTAGGTTAGGTTAGGTTAGGTTAGGTTAGGTTAGGTTAGGTTAGGTTAGGTTAGGTTAGGTTAGGTTAGGTTAGGTTAGGTTAGGTTAGGTTAGGTTAGGTTAGGTTAGGTTAGGTTAGGTTAGGTTAGGTTAGGTTAGGTTAGGTTAGGTTAGGTTAGGTTAGGTTAGGTTAGGTTAGGTTAGGTTAGGTTAGGTTAGGTTAGGTTAGGTTAGGTTAGGTTAGGTTAGGTTAGGTTAGGTTAGGTTAGGTTAGGTTAGGTTAGGTTAGGTTAGGTTAGGTTAGGTTAGGTTAGGTTAGGTTAGGTTAGGTTAGGTTAGGTTAGGTTAGGTTAGGTTAGGTTAGGTTAGGTTAGGTTAGGTTAGGTTAGGTTAGGTTAGGTTAGGTTAGGTTAGGTTAGGTTAGGTTAGGTTAGGTTAGGTTAGGTTAGGTTAGGTTAGGTTAGGTTAGGTTAGGTTAGGTTAGGTTAGGTTAGGTTAGGTTAGGTTAGGTTAGGTTAGGTTAGGTTAGGTTAGGTTAGGTTAGGTTAGGTTAGGTTAGGTTAGGTTAGGTTAGGTTAGGTTAGGTTAGGTTAGGTTAGGTTAGGTTAGGTTAGGTTAGGTTAGGTTAGGTTAGGTTAGGTTAGGTTAGGTTAGGTTAGGTTAGGTTAGGTTAGGTTAGGTTAGGTTAGGTTAGGTTAGGTTAGGTTAGGTTAGGTTAGGTTAGGTTAGGTTAGGTTAGGTTAGGTTAGGTTAGGTTAGGTTAGGTTAGGTTAGGTTAGGTTAGGTTAGGTTAGGTTAGGTTAGGTTAGGTTAGGTTAGGTTAGGTTAGGTTAGGTTAGGTTAGGTTAGGTTAGGTTAGGTTAGGTTAGGTTAGGTTAGGTTAGGTTAGGTTAGGTTAGGTTAGGTTAGGTTAGGTTAGGTTAGGTTAGGTTAGGTTAGGTTAGGTTAGGTTAGGTTAGGTTAGGTTAGGTTAGGTTAGGTTAGGTTAGGTTAGGTTAGGTTAGGTTAGGTTAGGTTAGGTTAGGTTAGGTTAGGTTAGGTTAGGTTAGGTTAGGTTAGGTTAGGTTAGGTTAGGTTAGGTTAGGTTAGGTTAGGTTAGGTTAGGTTAGGTTAGGTTAGGTTAGGTTAGGTTAGGTTAGGTTAGGTTAGGTTAGGTTAGGTTAGGTTAGGTTAGGTTAGGTTAGGTTAGGTTAGGTTAGTTAGGTTAGGTTAGGTTAGGTTAGGTTAGGTTAGGTTAGGTTAGGTTAGGTTAGGTTAGGTTAGGTTAGGTTAGGTTAGGTTAGGTTAGGTTAGGTTAGGTTAGGTTAGGTTAGGTTAGGTTAGGTAGGTTAGGTTAGGTTAGGTTAGGTTAGGTTAGGTTAGGTTAGGTTAGGTTAGGTTAGGTTAGGTTAGGTTAGGTTAGGTTAGGTTAGGTTAGGTTAGGTTAGGTTAGGTTAGGTTAGGTTAGGTTAGGTTAGGTTAGGTTAGGTTAGGTTAGGTTAGGTTAGGTTAGGTTAGGTTAGGTTAGGTTAGGTTAGTTAGGTTAGGTTAGGTTAGGTTAGGTTAGGTTAGGTTAGGTTAGGTTAGGTTAGGTTAGGTTAGGTTAGGTTAGGTTAGGTTAGGTTAGGTTAGGTTAGGTTAGGTTAGGTTAGGTTAGGTTAGGTTAGGTTAGGTTAGGTTAGGTTAGGTTAGGTTAGGTTAGGTTAGGTTAGGTTAGGTTAGGTTAGGTTAGGTTAGGTTAGGTTAGGTTAGGTTAGGTTAGGTTAGGTTAGGTTAGGTTAGGTTAGGTTAGGTTAGGTTAGGTTAGGTTAGGTTAGGTTAGGTTAGGTTAGGTTAGGTTAGGTTAGGTTAGGTTAGGTTAGGTTAGGTTAGGTTAGGTTAGGTTAGGTTAGGTTAGGTTAGGTTAGGTTAGGTTAGGTTAGGTTAGGTTAGGTTAGGTTAGGTTAGGTTAGGTTAGGTTAGGTTAGGTTAGGTTAGGTTAGGTTAGGTTAGGTTAGGTTAGGTTAGGTTAGGTTAGGTTAGGTTAGGTTAGGTTAGGTGTTAGGTTAGGTTAGGTTAGGTTAGGTTAGGTTAGGTTAGGTTAGGTTAGGTTAGGTTAGGTTAGGTTAGGTTAGGTTAGGTTAGGTTAGGTTAGGTTAGGTTAGGTTAGGTTAGGTTAGGTTAGGTTAGGTTAGGTTAGGTTAGGTTAGGTTAGGTTAGGTTAGGTTAGGTTAGGTTAGGTTAGGTTAGGTTAGGTTAGGTTAGGTTAGGTTAGGTTAGGTTAGGTTAGGTTAGGTTAGGTTAGGTTAGGTTAGGTTAGGTTAGGTTAGGTTAGGTTAGGTTAGGTTAGGTTAGGTTAGGTTAGGTTAGGTTAGGTTAGGTTAGGTTAGGTTAGGTTAGGTTAGGTTAG